>JANBQT010000024.1:0-38381 GCA_027577315.1 Coemansia sp. RSA 921 | reverse complement strand
TTACCTCTTTTTATACTTTCAATCAATTATATTTACATTCCAAAATAATTTTAATAATATTTATCTTTATATTTTCAATAAATTATAAAAAAAAAAATTATTATCTAATTATTCATCTTTATATTTTCAATAAATTATATAAAAAAATTATTATTCAATTTTTATTTTAATATTTTCAATAAATTTTCCATTACTGTCTATATAAATTATATTAAAAGAGTAAAAAAGAATAAAAAAAGAATTTATCTTTATATTTAAAAATAATTATATTATAATTTATCTTAATATTTTCAATTAATTATATTGTTAGAAAAAATTATTTAAAAATACTAATAAAAATAAAGTTATATTTTAGAACCAAATATAAATTATTTATATTTAATATTAAATGAAGTATAAAAAAAATAATTTATATCCTAAAGTTATTAAATTATTTTTATAAACAGAATTTATTAATGATAAAAATAAAAGAGTAAATAAAATTTTTAATATAAACTACAATATTAAGAATAAAAAAATATAATATATAAAGGATTATTGATATAGTATAAAAATAATTAAATAAAATATTTTTATAAGGATAAATTAATATATAAAGTTAAAAACTAAATAAAGAATAGATTATAAACTTTATAAATTTTATATTTACCAAAAAAAATAAATATAATATTAATAATTATATAGGTATTTACGCCCTTTTATAATTATAAAATGTTTTAATAAAAGTAATAATTATAATTTTTTATTTAGTCTATTAATAAATTAATACAATATTATTGATTATATAATACTCTTCTTTATTTAGTTTTTTAATAGCCTAAATTTAAATATTTTATACATATAAATACTAATTGAATTTTTATAATTATATGTTAAAGATTTTTATGATTTAAATCATAAAAAATTTAATAATTATAATTAATAATAGTAAATTATATTAAAATAATTTATTTTAAAAAGATTATTCAATAAATTATATTATATGAGGAAAAATATAAATAAAAAAAGTCCTCAGCTACATATAAAAAAAATTTTTAATATTAATAAATTATAATGTTTAAACAAAAAAAAAATATATTTAGAATAATATTCAAAATTAACCGTTATATATAATATTGTTATGTATAATTTTTGTATTATTGATATTATTGGTTATAAATAAAAATAATTTAACAAATTTAAATATGATAAAAATTTAATTAAATTTATTTTATATTTATTTTATTTCTTAGGAAATATTTTATAAAAAAGATAAAATATTTCATTATACAATAAAGGATTTTGATTAAAAAAATATATATAATAATATTTACTGTAACAATAGAAATTTATAAAAGTTATATTACTATTAAAGATAGAAATAAAGATTAAAAAAATATTATAAATAATTTTAAAAGTTGTAATTATAAGTTAATAAAATTAATAATGACAATATAAAAATTATGAAATATAATTTTATTTGCAAGAAATAAAACAAATAAAATTTTTAATTTATCATAAAATTTATAACATAAATATTAAACATAGTAATAATCCTAAAGATAATGAAAGAATAAATGAATTACAAAATGATAATAAATTATGAAATAAATGGAAGAAAAAAAAATTTATAAAGTACAAGAAATGAAAGATAACAATAAATTAATCTAATCCATTCTATACTAATTAATAAATAATATTTTTGAAACTTTGTTCTAAAATTTATATAATTTAAAATATTAATTTTCTATATTATTGTATAAAATAATTATTACTAAATATAAAAATAATAAAAATTAATGATAAAAAAATAACTTTGATTAAATATTAAAATTTATAATCCTATTTGTTAATATACTTGTAAATTATTAATCCAATTTTAATTTTAAATACTTATATTTATACAGCTTTATAATTATAAAAATTTTAAATATTAGAATTATATAATTTTGATAAATACTTACCTATGTTAAAAGTAGATGATTTTTTTTTTTAAAAAAAAATAATAATAAAATAAGATAAATAGGCCTTGACTATACATTAACAAAAAAATATAAATAATTAAAAGAAAATAATAATTTTTATAGTAAAATTTATACAGAAGAAACTAAATTTTATTTTTAATAAATTACTATATCTAATGGTACAGCACATTATAGGTATAATTTTTTAAGATTAATAATAAATAAAAATTTTTTTTATCTATGATAAATTAAGCTATTTATTTAAAAGCTAATACAACTAAATTAGCTAAATATAAAAATAAAGTTTAACTTTTTAGAGATTAATATTATATTAATATAAATTTTTAACTTCTATATACCTTTATTTAATAACTGAATTTGTTTAACTAAATATAAATTTTAATTTAAATATTATAAAAAAAAAAATAGGGTTTAACATATAATCCTAAATTTATAATTTAACAATATTTTATAAATTAAGATTTATAAAAAATAAATGCTTAATTATTTTTTAAATAGGTTAAAGAATAAAATCATAATTTTTTCTATTTATATTTTAATTTACCATTCTATATTTTTATTTAAATTTTTAAACATAGGATTTATAATAAGGAATAATATTTAAAAAGATTAATTTTAATTATAATATCAAATAATATGAATAATAAAACTAAATTTTATTAATTTACTCTTATAGATCATTTTATAAATTTTAATAAGGATAAATTTATATTGTAACAAAAATAAAAAATTTTATTATCACTATAAAATTTTATAGAAATTTTTTAATAACATGAATTATATTAATTTACAAAATTTTTAAATAATAAGATATTAATAGTACAAAAAAATTAAAATAGATTAAAATTTTATATAATTTTTAAAATAAAGCATATTTATTACTAATATAATATAAAATTTTCTAAGGATAAATTTATAATTTATTATATAACTAAATAAATTAGATAATATATTAACTTTATTAAAGAAGGGTAAATAAATTGTAGTTAGTTTTATATTAGATAATGGTTATTTGACTATAAGGATAAAAAACAATTATTATATATAATAATTAGTTTTATATTGGATAATGGTTATTTGACTATAAAGATAAAAAAATTATTATAGTGTTTATAATAATAAATAAAATTTTATAATAAATATTTTATAACTAAATTTATTATAAAATTAAATTTTTAATATATTATAAATAAAGATACAAAGAATACATAATTAATATAAAATTATATAATAATTCATAAAATAAAAAATAGGTTAAAGTTTAATATGATATATATAAATTTATATTAAAATAAGAATAAATATATTTAATAATAAGGATAAATTAATAATTATATAAGTTAGTATAATTAATAATATAATTTAAAAAGTTATCTTTTTTATTATCTTGATTTATCATAAATATTTATGTAATTTATTACTAATTATGTAAAATATACAAAAAAAAAAATAAAATTTAAAATTAAGTTAGTAAAATTAGTAATAATATAAAATTTATAAAAAATATAAACCAAATTTATATAGTAAAATTTTTAAATATATATTTATAACTAAATAATGATGTAAATAATGATTATGAATAATTATATTTATAATAAAATTTATGATAATGTTAATTTATTTTATATATTTTACCAAATAATAAATAATATATATTTACTAAATAATAAAGATGATAAATTTTATAATATATCTAAAAGATTATAGACAATAACAATATTTTTTATTTTCTTTTATAATTTAATATTTTAACCCTATTTATCAATATAAAATAAAAAAATACTTAGAAAAAAAAATTTATAATATTTTATATATTTTTTTTAATTATTTATTTAATTATTTATAATAAAATATCTCTTATATTATAATAGATAATTAGTATATAGAATAAATTTAAAAATAATATTATTTATAATCCTTTTTTAATATAATTTATTCTTATTTTAATTTTATTCTTATTAGATATTGTTAAATTTAATATATAAATTTAACAAATTTATTAAGTTTATTAGTAATTATTTATTTAACTAATATAAAAATATATTTTTATACTATATTCTTATTTTACATATTTATATATATTTTTTTTTATTATAACTTTTTGTAGATTGTTTATTTTTTTAGTGATAATCCTTTTTATAATATTTATTTACCCTCCTTTAGTTAGTTTTATATATATGTATTATTCATATTTATATTATACTCTCCACCGAAAAATGTTTACATTTTCTTCCTTTTTCTTAGTATTATTATATTTATAAATTTTATTATTTTCTATGTAACATCTTCATTTTGTTAGGCCTAAAATTATAAATATAAAAAATGATGATTATAGTATTAGATATTTATATAAATAAAATAAGGATGGCCACCATAATTTTTATATTAAAATAAAAGTAAAAAATATTATATGTATATAATATTTTATATCAATATAAAAATGCAATAATTAAATAATAAAGTAATATAATTTATGATATTACTAATAATAAGGATATTTATTATAAAAATTTAATTCTTTTATTTAGGAAATATAAATTTAGTAAAAAAAGATATTTATAAAAGGATAAATTATTTTATATCATAATTAATAAATTAAAATTAAAGTAAAAAATAATAAATTTAATTAATTTAATAAAGATATAAAAAAATTATTATATATAAGTAAACAAAATAAATTAATATATAAATACAAATTGACAATGTTAATTTATATATAAATTTATATTATAAAATATTCTTAATTTAACCAATATTTTCTATATAAAATATTGGTTTAACTATAAATTATTCATATAATAATTAAATAGAAGAAATCTATAAAATAATACTTTGTATATTATTTTTATATTATAAAATTTTATATTCTTAATTTAACTATATATTCTTCATTCTATTATTTTATTACTTATATAAAAATTATTATATATTATAAATAAATTTAACAATAATTCTTTCATATATTATAAATAAATTTAACAATAATTCTTTCATAAAATATAAATAAATTTAACAATAATTCTTTCATAAAATATAAATAATTATAAAAATATCGTAGTTAATTATATGTAAAAAATTAAAAAGTAGTTATTTTTTTATAAACTTTAAAATAAAAAAATATTTTAAAAATTAACTTGATATACATTTATGTATATCAGCGTTATAAAAATTTAATTATAATATATCTTATTAAAAATTTAACTATAATTTATTCATAAATAATCTTAATTTAAAGATTATTCTTATTTTACTTAAAATTATTTTCTAATTTAGTTCTTATTAAAGTATAAATTAAATTTTATTTATAAAACCTAAAAAAAAAAATAAATCTTAATAGTTTATAATTAGTTAAAGTATAAATTAGATTTTGTAATATAAGAGTTATCTTAGTGTTATTATTATAAATTTTACTAAAAAAATATAAATTATCCTTTATTTAATAATAAAAACTTTATTATAATTTTTACTAAAAATCGTTGATAATATAAATTTAGTTTATTTAATATATGTTTAACCAATTATAATATATAATTGATAATTATAAAGTAGTACTTAATAATTTTTTAAAATGGTTATTAGATAAAAATTTAGTTTGGCTGTCAGATAACTTAACTATAATGACTATAAATAAAAAGGTATAAAATAGATAACACTAAAATTTAATGGTAAATACATAAATTTATCTTAGATAAATTTATATATTAACTATAATAAGAAAGGAGGGTAAATATTATTTATAAAGAAGAATGGTATAATAATTAATAACACTAAAAATTTATGATTATTAGATAGTTCTTTTATTAAAAATAAATTTACTATATTAGTAAGAAATTAAGTTATTTATTAAGAAGAATAATATAAAACCAATTATTATATATAATAATTGATTTAATAAATTGATAATATTATTATATTAAGAAAGTATAGTGGATAAATAAAGAAGAATTGTACTGGTAGTCAAATTAAAAATAATTAATATATAAAAGAAAGTTAGTTTAATAATAAATGAATTTACTATATTATTATATTAAGAAATTTAATTTTATAAATAAAGAATAGTATAAAAATTAATAAAACTTAAAATATGGTAATACATAAAATTTAGTTCATTTAATAAATTGATAATATTATTATATTAATAAACCAAATATAAATTATTTATATTTATTTAAGATATAATATAAAAATTTATTAATAAGATTTATAGTTAAACTTTATATATTTATCTAAACTTATATATATAAATATTACAATGAAAGTATTATAGTAAAATTAAGTATAATATAAAACCAATTATTATATATAATAATTGGTTAAACAATATAAAATTATTAATGAAGTTATTATAGTTAAACCAATATTTTATATAGAAAATATTTATATAATTATCTTTATATTTTAGTATTAATATATTCTAGTTATTTTATCTAACCTTTATTATAGTAAAATTAAGAATAATATTTATAAAATTATTAATCTATTATAGTTAATTTTATCCTTTGTTTTATATATATATTTTTATTAAACAAACTTTATTATTTATAAAAGTATTATAGTAAAATTATTTATATATTTCCTATAAATAATTATTAAAGTATTATAGTAAATTTATTCTTTTATTATTTATGCCAATATTTTCTATAAAAAATATTGGTATAATAATTTAATAAATCTTTATATTATATTGAAAGTATTATAAATATTTTTATATTAATTATAATGAATTTTATGAAGTATTTATAGTTAAACTTTTCATTTATTTATTATAAATAATTCATTGTTAAACTATAAATATTTAAATATTATATGAAGGATTTATAGTTAAACCAATATTTTATATAAAAAATATTGGTTTAAGTAAGACAATGTTCTTATTATAATAAGAATAATAATAATTTATATTTGATTTATTAATATAATTATATTATTTTATTAATATTTTATTAGTAAAGTTTATATGTGTTTTAGTAAATATTAAATAATATATTAAGTTTTGTTATGTTTTAATACTTAATATATTATATAAAAGTTTTTATGTGGTTTATAAATGTAAAAAGTAATAATGTTTATATAAACTTTTATTGTAATATTTTTTATAAAAAATATTGGTTTATATATATTTAGTAAGCATATAAAATATTTATATAGACATTAGAGAGCAAGTTATAAAAAGATAGATAATCGTGTAACGAAAATAAAATTTATAATAGGAGTAGGAATAAAAAATTACTCTTACCCTATAAATGGTTAAATATAAAATTATTAACTATAATAGTAAAGAGAATTAGAATAAAGGGTAAATTAAATAAAAAAAATAGAAAGTAAGAAAAGTAAAATAAATTTAAAATTAAAAGGAAGTAAAATTAAAAATAATAAACCGATAACACCAGTTAATATATAACCAGAATAATCAGGGATAATACCAGAATCATAAGAAGCTAAATTAGAACTTTTAAAAGAGAATAAATTAGTAAGACCAAATGGTCCTATAATTTCTATAATACCACGATCTAATAATTTATTAGATCTATGAGCTATATTAAAAGCAGTATAAATAAAGAATTTATTATAAATTCAATCTAATCAATAAGCAGAAGCTAAAAGACAAATTAAATTTTTAAAATATTTAATAGACATTTCAGAAGTAAAAGCAGGAAAAAAATAATATAATAAATAAGCAGTAAATCCACCAAATAAACTACATATAAGAGGTAAAAGTTTAAATATTAAAGGTAAAGAAAATTCTATATCAGATATTTTAAAATGATTAGGATGTATAAAAATACTATTTAATCAAAAATCTGAACCTAAACCTATAAATAAATCTTTTAATATATAACCAAAAAATATACTTAATATAGCTAATAAAATTAAAGGTATTGTCATAATAAAATTAGGTTCATGAGAAGATTTATAATTTGATATAGGACCATTCGGTCTACCCATAAAAGTTAATATTAAAATTTTTATTGAATATACACTAGTTAAAAATGCTGTAGTAGTACCTATTCAATAACCTATAGAACCTCCTAATAAATATTGACCATAACTAAATTCTAATATCATGTCTTTAGAATAAAAACCTGTTAAAAATGGTAATGCCATTAAACTTAATGAACCTATTAACATAACTGTATATGTAAATGGTAACATATTTATTAAACCACCCATTTTATTAGTGTTTTGTTCATCATTTAATGCATGTAAAACTGCACCAGCTGACATGAATAATAAAGCTTTGTTTGAATAGGTAGACTATTTCTAGTTTTCCCCTCATCAGAACCGTACGTGCAAGTTCCCCCGCATACGGCTCAATCCTTATAAATAATTTATTAAAAATATTAATATTTATCACAAAATTACTATTTTATTTTATATTTGATATAAAATTGTTCTTTATATAATTTATTATTATTTAAATAATCTTTTAATTTTTTATGAGTTATTTTTAATTCTTTCATAGCTATTATAGTACCTTTAAAAATTTTAATAATATTATTATCTTTATCCGTTAAAATTATTTCCTTAGATAATTTTGATTTCATTTCTTCTGTTTTCGGTTTTGTTAAAGAAGGATGATTTTTTAAGGCTAAAGACATTTTTAACTTAGTATCTATAGATAATGAACCTCTTTTTTTACCAAAGTAATGATGTTTATCTCCTAATTTACCTAAACTAATATTTTTTTTATGTTCTTCAGATAATTTAATACCTTTTTTCTTTTTACTCATTAAAATTTTACTTTTAATATTATGTTTATAACCTAACCAATTATTAGCATTTTTTAAAAGATTAAAAGTATTTTTTTTATATTCTTCAGAATTAAATAATTTATTTAACCAATATTGTTCACGTTCAATTACTGTCGACCTGTCGTCGACTAATTCTATTATTTTAAATCCTAATTTAGACCAACCATATTTTTTTATATAATTATAAAATTTAGGATGTTTATTAGTAAATAAATAATTTTTATAATGTACTTTAAATCTTCTTTTTAAATTATCTGAAGAACCTAAATAACATTTATAAGGATTATCTAAAACCCAAAATAAATATATACCATTTGTAAAATTATTAAGTTTTTTTAAAATATTTTCATATTCTTTTTCTATATTAACAAATATTAAGTCTTCTTTAGCTAAATTAAAAAAACTTTTATCATAAAAAATTTTTATATCCTTGTTATGTAATAATAATGAAAAATTTTTTTTATTAGGTTTAAAATATAATTCATAAATTTTTTTATGTGATATTTTATGTTTTTTTATTGCCCATATCCAACTTCTTTTATAAATATAATGTCGAATGAAATTTATAGTTTTATATGAATCACCTAATAAAGATACCCATCTAGGTATAAATTTTATTAAATTTTTAATAATATTTTGTACTGAGCTATTAAGTTTAAATATACCTTTACATTCTTGTTTAAAAATTTTTATATTATTTAAATTATTAAGATTATTGTAATTTTGTGTAGAATAAAATCGCACATGTATTCTATTGATATTTTTATAATAAATTTTATAAGAACTATGACTAATTCGGCATTCTTTCGAATTGATTAAAAATAACCTATCCTTAGCATTACCTAAGGCTTTAGCTTGGTAGTCAATCCTGCACCCGCACTGTATCGATAAAATAATATTATCAATCCCCAAAAATAGAGGTAAAAACAGTAGAGGTATTACTATTTTATGTCGTAATACCTTTCCGAGCTTACCAACCTTCAATATTGAAACGATTTGACCACTGTGACTACGGTGGTAGGGGGATGAGATCTTCTCTATTCTGCATCTACTCATTATTTGAGGTCCACCGTCTACTTTCTTCTGAGTAGACGTTTCAAAAGAGTAGAAATTATTAATCACGATTATACAGTTTTGACAAGAATTCATTTTCATTGATCTTTCCCCTCTCAAATTATACTTTAACTTCGCAAATATATACGTCAATATATCCACCTTAAGTAAATTTCCTATGCTAGGACCAGCCCACGATTTAAAAAAATCGTTTAAGGCCGGTAATAATGTCATTATTACCGGTAAAGGATTCCAATATCTATGTTGTCGAACGAAGAATCCGTGATTTACAATATGAAATATAGCAATATCATAACCACTAATACCACAAGCTAAGAAAGTATATCCAAGTTGGCTCATTGTTGAATATGCTATTACTTTTTTTATATCATTTAACATTAATGCTATTGATGCTGCAAATAATGCTGTTGTACAACCAACTAAAGTTATTATAGCTAATACAGTATCTGAATATTCAAATATTGGTGAAGCTCTCATTAATAAATATACACCGGCAGTTACCATTGTGAAATAGCAGATTAACTCCTGTTTAAACAGTTAATTAAAAAGCGTTTCCCGAACTGTACGTGCAAGTTTCCCTGCATACAGCTCTCCCCCTTATTTAGTGTTAATTTTATAATAAGGCTGTTTTCCTTCGATTCATTCGATTAAATTACAGTAAATCTCTAGAGATTTATCGTTTTACCTTTATTATCTACTATGAAAACTCCGTTAACCCTAACTTTACAGTTTTCGATTAATCCCTAGTTCTCATTAAAAATTCATAAATATTTCCTTAGGTAATATTCAAATACGGGTTATAACTTTATCGGTTTTTATTATTGATTACAGCCACTTAATCAATACAAGTTATAATCCTTAATATTAACACCTTATATTACCATAGAAATCGTAGCTCAGGGATGACCACGTATTAATATCTAATACCAAATCCCTTTTTTAGACATGCTATTGTCAGTGTGAAGTTGGCCTTCACTACCTAAGTCTAATGCTTTACACCCTAATAATGTAGTTTATATAAAAAACTTTTAACAAAATAAGGTTTAATATAAGGTAAAATTTTATTTAATTCTTTTTTATTTATATAGATTCTAGGTTTATTATTATCATAATGTATAGTAGAATTTACATTATACCGAATTAATAAAATATTCATTAGAATTACTACTTCTTTTATAGTAAAACTATCAGTACATAATATTATTCCTTTATTTCTTTTTACACCATCACCCATAATTCAATGAGCAATAGCAATATAATCAATATAATCATATAACTCTACACTAATAGATTTTCGTTTATCGTTATTTTTAAAAAATAATGTATATATCTCATTTAATGCTTTAATTCTTCTGGTTTTAAATTGTAAATTAAAAAATAATTTTTCTCGTTTTATATTTTTATTTAAATGTGGATAAGATCCACAATATATTGATAATTTAGAAAAAACATTTTGTAAATATTCAAACTGCATCAGGCTCTGCCTGAAGCTAATTCTACTATTATAATGTTTTTCTTTTCTAATATGTCCATCACTTAATATTAAACCTATTATTATACTTTTATGATATTTTGTTAATTTTAAATTATCTCTTTCTTTTTTATTAATAAAACCTTTTCTTAATCTAAAATTACTATTTTGTTCACTATCCCATAGAGAAATAGCTTTCCTTTCAGTTAATTTATATTTTTTTATAACATTATTAGATAAAAACGTTGGTGGAGTACTTTGTACGGTATTTAAATTTATACTCGTTTTACTCAAAATTTTTAATGATGAAAAGGCGCACGTGGCCGCATGTAACAATGCAGAAACCGGTGTAGGACCTTCCATGGCTTGTGGTAATCAAGTATTTAAACCTAATTGAGCTGATTTAGCCATAGCACCCATAAATAAAAGAATACAAATAAAAGTTATATAATTTTCATCAATAGCATAAGCTAAAGAGAATATAGAAGCAAAATTTAAACTACCAAATAATAAAGCTATTATATAAATACCCATACTAAATGTTCAATCACCTACTCTATTCATTAATAAAGCTAACATTGCAGCTTTGTTAGCTTCTAATCTAGTGAATCAAAAATTAATTAATAAATAAGACATAACTCCTACCAAACCTTAAAAATAAAAATAATAATTTTTCTTAACCAGTATTATTAACTTTAATATTTTATTTTCTTGTACTTTATTAAATTATTTTTCTTATTTACATAAAGCCTTGATTTTTATTTATTTTTTTTTTATAAATATTATAAAGGTTTTGACTATACATTAAGCAGTATTTCAACTACCCACTATTGTTGTAGTCGATAAGGATTTATAATAAAACCCATGGTCTTAAAATTTAAGCTATTTTATTAACCGTTTTCAATAGTATAATTAAAAAAAATAATTATAATATATTCCTAATTATTTTTTTTATTATTTTTTTTAATAAATTTATTTACCTAATTTATAATACATTAAAGATAATATATAAGGTTTAATAACACTATATTTTTATAATATGCAATAATAACATAACCTTTATTTTTTTTTTTTTATTTAAAATATTACAAAAAATAATATTTTCTTATTTAGTAAATGATTTTTTTAATTAATAACCATCATTTATAAATAAAATAGTTTATAGATAAGCCTATAAATTTAAACTAAAGATATAAAATAATTTTATATATTAAAAGGTAAAATTTATTATTATTTTTATTATAAAATATAATAATGAATAAAATAGAAATTTGAAAAAGAATAAGTTTAAAATTAATATAAATAATGTATATTACCATTTTTATAAATTTATTATATAAATAAAGGTTTATTTAAATTATAATAACCTTAATAAATATTTATTTAAATTATAATAACCTTAATAAATAAATATTTATAATACCACATTTTATATTCTATATTATATTATTTAAATTAAAATTTATTATCTAATATACCTTTATTTTTATATCTAAGATAAGCTATTAAAATTTATATTATATTTTTTTCATAAGGATCTATTCTATTTATACTTATTATTTTATATTTATTATTATATAGTAAGCATAAATTTATTTTAAAAAAAATTTAGGGTCATATGTTATATAGCCCTCCCAACCTATAAATAAAACTAAAAAATTATCAGCACAAATTAAAATTAACATAAAAAAAGTAAATAAAGATAAATATGAAAAGAATCTTTGGTTGTGCATTTTTAATCAAATTTATCCTACAATTTTATATTATTTATTTTTCTACTTTTATATATTTTTTAAGATTTTAACTTTCAATAGTTAGATATATATTATTATTCTTCTTAATTTAATAATTTCATACTAATTAAATTATCCTCTTTTAATAAAGTACTTATTATAGATTGATTATCTGCTTAAAATTAAATAACTATTAATTTTTTTTTTATATAATTTTCCTGAGTTTTAATATTTAATTAAATATTAATTTTTTAATAACTTATTCTAAATCTTTATTGTACTAGATATTTTATTTTTAATTTTTAGATTACAAATTTAACTAATCTAGATATTCTATATTTATTTTATAATATAAAATTTCTAATTATAGATGTTAAAATAGGTATTATATTTGAAATTATTTTTTTAATAAAAAAAAATAATTCTAAATTAATTGAGGCTTTTATATTAATTAAAAAATATAATATATCAATATAAAGATAAGAAAAATTATATATAAAAAGTAGGGTAATATATAAATTTAAAAATTAATAAAAGATATTTATCTGAATCAATAATTATGTAAAATAGAATAATTTGTATAATTTTATGTAAAATTAATCTATTAAACCTATTTCATCTAAAAAAATTATTAAAATAATAAATTAATAAATTTTATAAAAATATAAAATAAAATTGTTTACCTTTATAAGTTTAAATTTAATAAAATTTATTTTTTATATTTATATAAAAGTAGAAAAATATCTATTGTTTAATTGTTTAGAAGGGATTTTGATTTGATAATTTCTTTCGAAATCCATTAGAGTACATCTTAAGAACGTGAATCATATATGATTAGAGTTCTAACTACCGTCTACTCGTTGCTCTTTTACAAAAGATCACTTTGTTTACCTATTTAAATAAAATTCACTATTTATTATATCAAATAAAGTAATATATTATATACATGTTTGAAACAGTAAATAATTATACCATAATTTTTATATTTTAGTTATTAGTAATAAAAATTTTTGTTATAAATATCTACCTTTATAAAGCATTAACCTTTTTTTATAAATATAGATTTAGATACTTCTTGAAGGAATACCCAAGGCTCTTCCAGTTTTATTTATGTTTTTATTTAGATTTTTTAATATAAAACAACTAGAACTACCAGTTCCTTCTATTCTTTTACCACCTAATTTATTTTAACCATATTTACCTTTCTTTGTTTCATTGATTTTAACATTCCTCCAAATGTTAAAAATCCCTAAAAACAACCAGCAGTTAAAAAAATATTATATGAAGGTTTTAATAAATCTATATAATATAGGTTTATTTTTATAGAATTATCATACTAAAAATATAATAATATTTATAAATAAAAATTAGCATAACCATATTTTTTTCATCAAATATTTTCTATTATAAATAAATTATATTTGCTAAGTTACACTACTACTTACATAAGTTTTACTTAAATCTTTATTTATCTATATATATCTTCTTTTATTTTCTATAACAATTTATAATTAATCAAAATATGATTTTTTATAGATTACAATAGGTATAACGGTTGATAACATAAATAAATAACTATAAATTATAAAAAAATTTATTAATAATATAAAAATATATAAAAAGTAACTTCTTTAAAGTGAAATTTTGATTTAGATCCGCGATAACCCATTTATTTTTCAATAATCTTATAACTTATTACCATACATGGGTAATTAGTCCATCCACTCAAAATCTTTTAAATAAAGGTTTGGTATCATAAGCTTTAGGGTGTCCCCGGAGTTTGATAATTTATACCCATTTAATAACATTTTTCCATAATGTTAAACAGGATCTCCTTCCATATAACCTATTGCATATATATGAACACAAGCAGATACTATAGTTACTAATAAAGCCATACAAACAGTTAAACTATCTATATAAATACCTCAATTAATTTCTAATATTTCTGAATCTATTCAAGTCATTAATTTTAATTTAACTGGTGAACCACCTATACCTGTTTCATAAAATATAATTATTGATAATAAAGCTGTAATTATTAAAATTATTCCACTTATTCAATGACTACCTTTTACTCCTATTTTTCTTCCTAATAATCCTGATACTATCCCACTTATTAATGGTAAAATTATTATTGATAAATACATTTTATAAATTTTATACCCTCCCTTGTTTTCTTTTAATTTAGCGGAAAAGGGTATGAATCCTTAATCTTCACGTATGAGATGAATGTTTTACTTTAAACTATTCCGCCTTGTTGGATGGAGGGATTTGAACCCCCGATTATCGAATTCAAATTTCGACGTCTTACCAACTTGACTACATCCAATTTTATTAATATTTATTATTTATATTTATATATATTTAATATTAATATAATTTTATAAATATAAATTATATAAAAAATAATAAATTATATTTGTTACAGCTATAAAAATAGTAATAACTCTTAAAAATATAACTTTTTTATTATAATAAATTAGGTAAAATAAATTTTATATTACAATAGTAATAACTCTTTAAAATATAACTTTTTTATTATAATAAATTAGGAAAAAATAAATTTTATATTACAATAGTAATAAATCTTAAAATATAACTTTTTTATTATAAAAAATTAAGTAAAATAAATTTTATATTACAATAGTAATCAAATTAATAAAGAAAAATTCTATTTTTATCAATGGATAAAAGGGTCCTATCATATGACGTAAAAGTATTTTATTTTTAACAAAGAATAAAACAAAAATTTTTAAGCAATAAGGTTGATTAGGATAAGGTGATAAATAATTTGTATTTATAATAGTAGTTATCTTACTCCTAAAATAATAAAGCAGGATAATATATAACAAATTATAAACAATTCACATACTAACCTATAATAAAAATAATGAAAAGATAAATATAGTATTATTTACAATAAAAAAATCTATTTAAAATTATAAAATACTAATAATAGGTTAAGTGGTATAAATACAAAATTTATTTATAAAAGATTATCCTTTTAACAAAAACTAATATTTTATATAATAATAAAGAGTTATATAAAATAATATCCAATATATAAAATTCAAAATAAATTTAAAAAATTGAAGAATAAATCTAGATAATTATAATAGAAAATACTTTTAAAATATCTACAACCCTGTGTAAAAAATTGTAAATAAATATTTATTTACAAATAAAGCATAAAAATATTAATCTAAATTATTACCTTTACATTAATTAAATCCTAATAATATAGCTTATATTTTAATTATTTCTAGTTTAATATTCTAATAAATTTAGGAAATATAATAACAAATAAAATGTTATACAAAAAATATTGTACTAAGTTAAAATAAAAATTATCCTTTTTTTTTTATTCATTATAAATGATAATGAATTTATAAAAGTGAGTATTATTTATAAATTGGTAATTTTATACTTAATTTATTAAAAAAGAGAATATAATAAATTTTATACTTGAAAGAAAAGTATTTCATTTAACTATTATGTTCATTACTGTTTATAAATAAAATATATTATATGAATAAAAAGAAATAAGTTTTATAATAAATTTGCTAATGATTATAAAAATAATAGAATGGACAGATAAAAAAATATGTAGGCTATTTATTAAATAATTAAAAAGAAGGTAAATTATAATCTATTTAATCTAAAAAATAATCTAATTTTTAAGATTATTTAATATATAGAAAGTATATAAATAAATTATCACAGGTTAAATTAAAAATAAATAATGAAATTTATTTAAAAGATAATTTTTTATTTTATAGAAAACCAATAATTATATATAATTATTGGTTTATATTATCATCAATAAATTTTATTATTAATTGTAAATCTTTATAAATATAACTTTATATTTTTTTTTTATTTTTAATTCTATAGATTCGATAAATGTATTTACCTTATTATCTTAATATACAAAATAATTAACTAAAGGTTTATTTATGTTTAAACAGGGTGGTACTATAACAGAAGAAAATGTTTAATAATTTTTAATATTTTTAGCTAATGGTTATGATAAACATTTAATAAATGTAAAATATCTATGGTTTTATTCTAATCAAAAAAATATATTTTATATTAAATATGAATTTTAGTCTTTAACTAAAAATTCTTTTCTTTATTTTGGTGTTAGTTATAATATTTAAATATAATAGAAGATAAATAAAATAAATATCAAATAATAGTATATATAGATTCTACTTGCTTATGTTTACAATATTTATCTGTAATGCTTTATTATTAAGATTTGACTTAATATATAAATTTATTGAGTAGTAATATACTCATATTGTCAAATTAATTTATTAATAAATTATAATATTAATTTTAACAAATAAACAATATTTTTAATTGGTTCATTTTATACTACATATATTATTTTTTTATAAATCTATAAATCTTATTATATTAGTTTAACTGATGTATTAGAACAAATAATGTTATATTTTAAAATTTTAATATTAGAAATACCTAATCCTACAATTAATTTTTTTTTAGTTAAATTCTAAATTATAATAACAATTATTTTTTATATAAATTATCTAACTATTTAACAATAATTTTATACTTTTTTATATATTAAAAATTATTTAAAATTTTTATAAGTATAACCTTATAAAAAAATTTTCTAAACTAAATAAATTCATTAAATGTTTATATATAGGATATATTTCAATAATAAATGTTAATTTTTTATAAATTTTTTTTTATTAACTATTTATATCAATAAACGTTATCATACTATATTATAATTATTAATATATCTTAAGTAAAATTTTTATATACAAAAATTTTTACCCTGGTTTATAATTTTTTATTATAAAGTTATATTTATAATTTAAGTATTTAATATTGTTACAGCTGATAATACTATAATTATTAAATTAAAATTCAAATTTATTGCTTTTATAATTAAATATTCTAAAATATTATTAATAATATTTTTTATTAATTTATCATAACATATTTATTTTAATAAATATATTTACAATAATATACTATATAATATTTATTGTCTAAATTTTATATTACTAACTAAGAATATTATTTAAATTTTATATTACTAACTAAGAATATTATCTAAATTTTATATTATTAATTAAGAATATTGTCTAAATTTTATATTATTAACTATAAATATTATATAAATTTTATATTACTAACTATAAATATTGTCTAAATTTTATTTATAAAGTTATTATTTTTATTAATTTATATATAAACATAAATGTTATTATTTATCCTTCTTATTTTATAATTTTTTTTTGTTTAATTAACTTAGCTATATTTTATATATCAATAAATAACTAAATAAAAATTAAACTATGATAAATAAGTCTTATTTTTATTAATTAATTATATTTTATAATTATATATTATAAGCTTATAACTTTATATTAAAAATTAATAAACCAGGGTTATTAATTTTAATAAATAAATCTATTATTAAAATTTGATAAATAATATTATATAATACATTAATTTTTAATATATAAAAAGAAAAGTAGTACTATTATTTTTACTCATAATATTTTATTTTAATATTTAAAAAGAAAAGTATTATTATTTTTACTCATAATATTTTATTTTAATATTTATAAAGAATAGTATTATTATTTTTACTCATAACATTTTATTTTTATATTTATAAAGAAAAATAGTATTATTTTTACTCATAACATTTTATTTTAATATTTATAAACTTATTTTATAAAATAACTATAAATATTTTTACCAATATATTAGGGTGATAAATAATATTTAATAGATAACATTATAAAATTATTTAGTATATTTATAATTAATATATTAAATATAAATAATTTATAAAAATATAATTTTAATTTATCCTTTTTTTTAATAAAATTTATATATCCTTTTCTGTTATTTTATATTTAGATATTTTAGTTATAATATAATTTTTTTATATTTATCTTATTGAAAATATAATTCTTATATAAAAATAATTTTATAAAATAAATTATATAAAAATATATTTAAACTTAGATAATTTAATTTTTATAATTTATTTTTATCTTATAATATCTAATATATTAAATTTTAATTACCTTTTATTATATATTATAATCTAAATTTTTTTATAATTAATATAATCTTTTACTATGTTATTATATAAATTTATTATATGGTTTTACTATCATTCTTATAATAAAGATATTATTTATTTTTTACTATTTTTTATACATAATTTTATTAATTTTTAGTAAACTTATTTATTGTTTACTATATTTTTTATTAATTTATTCTTATTTATATTACTTTTAAGATTTATATTAATTATTTTTTATTAATTTATTCTATTATTTATATTACTTTAAAGATTTATATTAATTTATTCTATTATTTATATTACTTTAAAGATTTATATAAATTATTCTTTATATCATTTAAGATTATTTTATCCTTTTTTTATATTTTAATTTTTATAAAATTTATCTGATATATCACTTATACTTTATATTTATAATTTATTTTTTATGTTAAATATTTGCATTATAATAAATATTTATCCTCCTTTTTATTAGTTATAAAAATATTTATATTTGTTCTATTTTTGTATTAATTTTTTATTTAGAAAATTTTTTTATTTATTTATTCATAAGAAATATCATATAAAACATATATTGTTTATTTATTATTTCTATTAGAACTATTTTGAATTATATATAATAAGAATTAGTTAATTATTTTATTTATATTTTCATTTTTATCAAAATATTCTTATTTAATTATTATTTATATTATTTTTATTTGTAAAATCATTAGCAAATTTTATTGTTAGTTTATATTTCTTCTAATCAAAATTATTAAATATTAGAAAATCTATTTAAATACTGATTATTATTAAATACATAATTTATATTTTATATCCTTAAACCAAATTAGGTTATTCATTATTAACTAAAATATTTTTGTATTCATATCAATAAGATTCGTAGTTGGTCTATTATTTATATTATTTTTATATTACACTTCGATATTTATACCAGTTTTATTTAATAAAAATTTATTCTTTCTTTTGCTAATCTTTGTGAATTTTATGAAGTTAAAATAAATTTTTATACTGTTAATTAACTTTCTCTATACTTGATAGCTTTTAGGGAATAAATCTATCTAAATTTTAAATATTATAAAATACGGATTTCATAATGGCCAGGAGAATTAATTAGATTTATTCCTAGGAGAATTAGTAAGAATTATTCCTAGGATAATTAGTGATATTGCTTGGTAAATTCAACTAATGCAGAAGCTAGATTTTTTATATTATTATTTTATTCATTATGTTAGTATTGCCTACTAATCTAATTCAATATCTATATATTTTTTATATTATTATACCTAATATAAATGATTATATATATTTATTTACTATTATTAGGTATAATAGTAAAATTAAAGTTATTTTTTTAAATTGTTTTATCCGTAGATACAAATAATTATTATTTTTTTTCTGCATATATTTTTTATATATGGATATGTAATTATATTTTACTTTCTTATTCAATAAAAAATTTAAAATCGATTATTCGTTTTTTACTTCTAATTTTATTTTATATTCTTCTGAAGATAAATTTTCAAAACCTAGAAATATATTTCTTGCTATGGTACAATTATCTATTTGTTTTTGGTTATAATTAGATTGTCCCTTAGCTACTTGTATAGCCATTTTTAATTGTGAGATATTAGAAGGAGAATTAAATTTATCAGGATATTTACCAGTATTTTTCAACTCAGTAATAATTTGACCTGGTGTAATATCTTTAACCCTATTAAAAAAATGATTATTTACTTTATAATGCTCATGAATTATGAGAGCTAATTCTTGTACCTCAGTTTTTGGTAATTCCGAGAATATTTTATAAAGTAGTTTTCTCTCATTGGGTTTCAAATTATTAAAATCCATAGGAGGACTATTATAATTTGGTTCATATAATTTTAACCCACCAATAGTATTAGCTATTTTAGATCTAGAGCCAACTTTACCAGTTAAAATTTTATAATTAACTGATGTATTATGATCTGAATATATTAATAATAATTTCATATATAAATTATTATTATTTTCTATAATAGTTATTATAAAAAAATTTTCTACATATTTATATATATTAACTGGTATTTTATTCTCCATTGCTTTCCATTGCCCATTAATTTTTATTTGTTTTTCTAAATAAGGATTTTTCTCAATCACACCATTATTTATGTTTTGAGGAAGATTTTTATTATAAGATTTTAATAAATTATTAGTGCTAATTTCTATTTTTTTATCATTTAATTCATATAATTTATCTAAACATATTAAAGATCTATAAGAATGATAACTTTTTAAATATGTATTTTTTTTATATAATTCATAATAATGAAATTCATAAATATTTCTATTATAAATATTATCAGATATACCTTCAGTTTTCATAAAGAATTTATCCATATCATTAGCTTTAAATTTATAAAAAAAACTAGGATCTATGTCATATGTATCTCTATTATAGATAATTCCTATTTCTAAATTTTCACTATCAATACTAAAATCTATTTTTCTTAATCTCCTATTATTAACTACATCTTTTAAAAGAATCTTTTGTTTATCTATATTCTCAAATCTAGAATAAAATCCATTTTCAATTCTGAATTTCATATTATTAGATGTATGAAATTCTTTATTTGTAATTAAAGAGGTATTACTATCGGTAACTCTTGATTTACCTAACAAAATTTTATATGAATTATCTATTGACTTAGGGTCTTTAATATTTTTTCAAATATTTTTATTAGTATTTTTAGTTAATATTTCATTTATTTTTTGAGCATTAGATATATCTGATCTCGAATTAACCTCTGAGTTTGAAATTACTGAAGTACTAGAAACTGATTCTGCTATACCCGTTGGTATAGCCAAATCTGGTATATTATTAGATGGTGTATTATTTGCACCATTTAACATTAGGCCATTTAAATTATCCACACCAGCTAATTGAATCATGCTTACCATAGATTCACTAGGTACCATGCTTAGCAAAGGGAATTGATTAGGAACCATGTTTGGTATAGATTGATTAGATAATATATTTAGCCTAGGAATCGTGTATGGTATTGTATAATCATTAAGATTATTAGGTATTGGTGTTTGATCACCTGGATTATTAATTAAATAGTTATATTGATCCTAATCCCTAGCTAATCCAGTAGACGGTATGTTAGGCATAGCTATTTGACGACCAAGCTGATTATGTATAGGACTAATTTGACCAGAATTATCAATAGGCAGATTAGCTAAATGATAAGGTACATTATAATTCTTAGCTAATTGAGTAGGCGGTATGTTGGACATACTAGTTATCTCCTGATTAGATATACTTAAATCATTAGAAACTAAATCAGATGGAATAGGTATGTTCTGAGAATTATAGACTATACCTAAATACTCGTATGCTAATTTTATATTTTGTTCTAGGTTATTTTGGAAATTTTCATTTCCAGAAAAGAAAATTATATCTTTATTTTCTATTTTATGATCTAATATTAAATTATCTATTAATAATTTTATATCAGATCAATATGTAAATAGAAAGCATCCTCAAAAAATAGGAAAAAATATAATAGGTATAAATCCTATTACAATTAATATAATATACTTATAATAATTTTTTATTATAAAAGAAGGTGATAGAAAGACCGGATATAAAACAAATATAAAATATAAAAAAATTTCCTATTCTAATTCCCATAAAATAAGTTAATACTGCAATAAAAAATAATAATGGTATTAAACAAATATTATTTAATATTATATTATTTACATAATAAATAATATAATCATTACAATATTGAATAATCCAATTTTTAATACTTTGAGTATTAAGTAATTTTATAATTACTAAAATACTCAAATATAATCACATGTCCATATATATAAAATATATGGATAATGAATTAGATTAGTAGGCAATACTAACATAATAAATAAAATAATAATATAAAATTAATAAAATTTTATTAAAAATTTCAAGGATTTATTATTGATAGTCTGCTTATATCTTTCAAAATATAATGAGGCAAAATATAGCAAGACAAAAAAAATGACAAAAGAAAAAAAATAAAATAAGTAAAACTTATTTGAGATATGAAAGTGAAAGGTATTAATTGAGGCATTTATAATTCCAAAAAATTGGAAAGTAATTATTCATCTAAAAATATAGTTAATATTTATAATCTCCCAATATAAAATATATATTAGGGGGGGGGGTTAATAAAAAATTATTAATGTAAAAGTATTGAATCTTTTATATAAATAGAAGTTAAAACACATCATACATAAGCTTGTAAAATAGCAACTGCTATTTCTAAACCCATTAATAAAATTAAAAAAACAATAGGTATAATAGATAAGATAGCAAAAATTATATTTATAGATATAATTTGTAAAGTTAAACTACTTATAACATTTAATAATATATGACCTGATGTTCGAGACACAAATTTATCCTATAATAATATAATCAGTAATTAAAACACATTTAAATAAATATAAACGTTAAAAAAGTTTAATCGTATTTTGTTATAAAGATATACTTGGTTTATGATATAAGTTTTTAAACCAAATAAAAAAAGTAAGTTATTCATTAAACATGTACATTTATAGTATATAAATTACTATATAAAGAATTTTATATCCATCTGAAACTAATATATTTTTTTAAATATAAAGTATTACGTTTTCTATTAAATAAGTAGAAATACTAGCTATAAATATTTATAAATAATTAACCACTAACTAATAGAATAATATATAGTTACTTTGTTTATAATAATATTAATAATATTTATAGACTAAGAATATTGCTTAACTGTATTAGGAGGTAATTTAACTTAGTAATAATATAATTTTTTATAGTGTTAACTATATCATAGGATACGGACTTTATATTTTTAAAATAAAATTTAAATGATTTAGCTGATATCTTCAGATAATCATAAACACCTTTTGTTATATAATTTATTTTTTTTTTTTACCAGTAGTGGGATTAGTTAATAAAATAAGTTATAATTCATTAATTAAGATAGAAAATAAATATAAACCTAAGTAATAATATAACCATTGTAAGGCTTATAATTATCTAAATAAAATAGTTATATATTTTATACTTTCATAGTAGAGGAATATTTAAAAATTTATAACTAAAATTTTATATAACCATATTTTTATAATATTTTACAAATAAGAGAAGCTCCTGAGTTTTTATTTAATAAATATAACTAAAATATTGTTTAAATATATCATGTAACTTAGAAGATGAACCTATATAATTTTTTTATGAATCCAACTATTAACAGTTTATTCTTTTTTTATTATTATAAATGATTATATTTTGGTTTATATCTATATAAATGAATAAAATTTAACTAAATTTTGTCTAGTTGATATGTAAATGATTATTTAATTTATTACTAACTAAAAATTTTTATTGTAATATGTAATTTTTATATACTTTGATGGTACATTTGAATTATAAATATTAATAAATTTATTTTATACAATTTTATCCTGTGTACACAGTGTAATCCTAAATATAAAATAATATTTTATATATAACTTACCAATATCTTATCGAGATAACTATAAAAAATTTAACTTTTTATAAAATATTATAGGATAGGCTATTGTGTTAACTTTAATCTAGATTTACTAAATTTCTTTCTAAAACCAGTTTCCCGGCGACTAGAGTACACCTTACAATAAAAAAAAAATATATTGAAGAACCGTCTACTCGTTGCTCTTTTACCCATTAAATGAGATTTAGATCCACGATAACCCATTATATTTTATCCACTATACTTCTTACTATACATGAGTGATTAGTTCATCCGCCACTTGATCGGTTAGTATCTATGGGTTAGTATATAGGGCTTTAGGGTGTTCCTGGAGTTTGATTCTTTTACACATAAAGTAAGAACCTATTTTACTTTTATATGTTTGCACCTAATCTAATACCTAAACTAAAAGCTCTAGCTATATATGATAATAATTCAATAGCTACTAATAAAGGTACTAAACCTAAAGGTGTACCTGAAGGTAATAATACTGAAAAATAAAATAATTTATATTTTTCAAATCCAATTATTGTCATACCAATAATTAACATAATACTTAAACTTAAAGTTAAAGCAAAATGAGCTGTAGGAGAAAAACCATATGGTATTAATCCTATAAAATTTGTTATTAATATAAAATAAAATAAAGTTAATATTAATGGTAAATATATTTCATTTTTTTTACCTATTTGAGCTCTTACTAAACCTAATATTGATTTATATATAGATTCAGTAACAATACTAATTGTATTACCTATTATATTATTTTCTTTTATTGATATTATTAATATTATACATGTTAATATTCCTGATATTATCATATATAATCCTGAATTTGTTATAAATAAATTACAAATAGGTGTATTTATTGATAATAATATATTATTAATAAATTGTTCTAAAGGATTACTATAAATCATTATTAATAATATATTATAATACTATTTATAGTTTATTTATTTTTATCATTATTTTTATTTCTTTTTTTGTATAAATATTTATATATTTTTTATTTTTTTATTTTTATAAATTCTAATCTTTATATAAACCAATTATTATATATTATAATTGGATAATTTAATTTTTATTTAACTTATATACCTAAATTATAAAAAAAAAAATTTATTTTTATTTTACTTATATACCTAAATTATTTATCCTTAATTTTTATTTAACTTTAATACCTATTATTTATCCTTAATTTTTATTTAGCTTTATTATTAATTTATCCTTAATTTTTATATAAGAATTATTAATTTATACTTTCTTTTTATATAAGAATTATTACTATATTAAAAATTTTATTATGTAATTCATAATATTTTATCCTATATATATTTTATATAATTCGTATGATTTATTTTAATTAATTAATAATTACTAATAAAATGACATAATATGTAAATTATAATTTTTATATATCTTGTTTAAAATTTTATATAATATATTTATACTTTAAATTATATAAATATTATAAACATTTTTATTTTTACTATTCTATAATAAACTATTTTTATAATTACTTTTTTTTTTTTATTTTTTTAACAAATGATTTCTTGAGAATTAGAACTAGATGTAGCTATAGAAGCTAATGTATTTTCCAATATAGAAATAAAAGGAATAATAATTAAAAAATATGAGAAATAAAAGATAGTAGATACTTGCCCTATGAATAAAAATGGAGCTTCGGCATGATTAGCACCAATTCACATTAAAATAAAGAAATTAGATACGAATAACCAATAGAAAAATTTCATAAAAGGTCTAAATTGTAAACTTCTAATTTTAGATAAATCAAGAATAGGTAATAAAAATAAAATTAATATAGCAGCAAACATAGCAATAACACCGCCTAATTTATGAGGAATAGATCTTAAAATAGCATAAAAAGGTAAAAAATATCACTCAGGTACTCAAAATAAAATTAAAATAATCTAAAATAATAGATTAATTAATTTTGAAAAGTGTTTATCTTTTCATTAGATATTTTCATATCTATTTAGACTATGTCATTAATCCATTTTATACAAAATGCTAATTAAAGGGCGCTCGTGGATGGATTATTGTTAGCATTACTCACCATCTAGTCGTTGAACGTTTATATAACTATAAAAATGCTGTTATATACTTCGCTGCAAGTTAGCATAGTATAAAAATAAATACCTTAGCTTTCTTGAAAATGAAAAAATCATTTTAGAAAAGTATAATATTATACTTTTCCCAATTCACCCTTTTTTCCATGTATAATTAAATACAAGGCAACAGTACCATATAAATAATATATAAGGTTATAATTTATTATTTTTTAACCATATATTAATTTGATCATATTTATATTTTATAGCTGCTTGCAGAGCATTAGCTCTGGTGTTATTATAAGTTTTAAAATAAAAATATTTTCTTTTAGGATTTAATTTAAATAAAGAAGGTAATATAACACACCATGAAATATTTTTAGATAAATTAATATATGATTCATTACTAAGAGATTTATTATTTTTAGAATATTTTATTAAAATATTTTGCCAATAATCTAAAGGTTTTTCAAAATTAACGTTACTAGTATAGCAATGAGTTAATAACATAAATTGAATAGGTAAAATATAAGATAAACTTTTATGTAAAAATTTTAAACAATTTTTAATTTCATAAAATCGATACTTCTTAAAGTAAAGAAAACCTTCAAAATTATTAAAAAATTCTAATAGTGGTATTATATTATCTTTATTTTCTATTTGTAAAACATAAAAATTATTTAATTTATTAATATTTGAGTTTATATTATATTTATTTAGATATACTTTTATCTTATTTAATAATAGATAATTATCTTTAGATATATTTAGACTAATTTTTAAAACAGGTATAAACCAAATATTTTTATTTATATTATCTCTTATTCTTATAGTTAAATAACCACTACCTAAAAATAATCCTAATATAAATAAAAATGAAATATCATAATCGGAAGATCTAATATCTTGGGAATAATTTAAGTATTGATTATTGATGTTATGATAAATTTTTATTATATCATTAGGTTTATCTGATACCAAGGTATAGGTTAAATTATATAATTTAATTAAATCTTCTTCATTACGATCTTTTTTTATAATTATTTCATAAATATATTTTAATTTTAATAAATTATTATATTTTTCACCATGAATTAAATTGAAATAAGGTATTATTTTATTAATTATTATATTCCAATCATTTGTTTCTAATTTTATTTGAAATATATTAAATTTATTTTTAAATATTTTGAATTGTATTTTATCGTTTAATACCTTAAACAGTAAACTAAATAATTCTAAACTTTCTATACTTATATTTTTTGTTATCCATATAGTTGGTTTAAATATTATATCCTTTTCAAATTTACCTATTATATTACCTTCAGATTGAAAAAATCCATTAGCAAATAATCTAAACATATTATATCAATCAAGGTTGTAATTATAATTCTTATTAGTATTATCTCTGATGTTCTCGATCAGTAATAATAATTCATCTTTAGTAATTAGTTTTTTTTTATTATTAATAAATATATAACCATTTAAAGATAATAATATATTATTTAAATAATGTATTTTTATTGACGGGGGAGTAACTAAAGGATTACCTGGTATATAATTATCAGCTTCACCCATAAAATTAGGTGTAAAAAAAATAAATAAAGATAATATTAAAAAGAATAAAAAGAATGTAACATAATCTTTATATGAAAAATATGGATGAAAAGGTATTTTATCACCATTAGAAGATATACCTAATGGATTGTTAGCAAATTTATCAATAATTTAAATAAATTTCGACTGTACATAAAATCCAGAAATCTATTTATAGATTACTGGATCCACTAGTGACCCAGTCTGTAGCGATGTAATTTATACCCATGTTACCAGTATAAATAAAATCGACGGTCTAGCCTATCATAATCATAATAGGCTTTAACCGTTTTCACTAGTATTGCCTAATTTCAACAGTATAACAAATTTTAAATGTTGAAATTAAAGATTACTGTCATAATCTTGGATATAAATTTATTATGTTTAGTGGTTTCGTATATAAACCTAGCCCACCCGCCGTCTGGCCCAGTGGCCACCACTAAAAATAATTTTTATAATCTGACTACTTATTTTATATTTAAACCTAATTTATAATACATAGATTTATGAAAATGAGGTAAAACAAGATTTCTAAGTTGATTAATAGATTTATTTTTTATATAAATATTATATTGTTTTGATTTAGTAAAATAATGTAAAGAACATTTAAGATTAAATTTGTTTTCTAAAACTGATTTTAATAATTCAACTTCTTGTAAAGTAAAACTATTGGTTGCTATTCTTACTCCTGAATCTTTTCAAGTACCATCATCCATAATCCATATAGCTAATGCTAATGGTGAAAGATATCTATAAATATCTACAGGAATAACTTTTCGTTTATTATGATTATAAAATAATTTATATAGCCATAATAAATTTTTATAACTATAAGTATTAAAACGATAAGCTTCATGAATTTTATCTCCTAATTTTTGTTTTATTATTGAAGGTAAAGTATTATTAGTATAACCTCGTTGTAATAAAAATATATATAGAAAAAATAAATATTCTTTATGTATTGTACTTTGTTTAAATCTAAATCTTACCCCTCCATTCATTAATCTTTCTCCATAGCAATCACCTAGTAATGAACCTACTAAAAAAGATATTACCTCTTCATTATGAGGTCCTATTCTTTTAATGGCTCTAGTATTAGGTAATATAAATTTTAATTGTGGAACCGTACTATAAAATTGTTTTAATATTATTATAAATTTTGGGCCTTGAAACCCATGTTGATGTAGCATTTTATAAAATTAATTTAAAAATTAAGAATTATTAGAATCTAATTTATAAATCATTGATGGATGTATATAATTTATAATTAATGGTTTTACTTTTTATAGTGTAGATATATTTACAAAAGACATATTTATTATTTTTTTTTTTTATTTATGTTTAGTAACTTTTAATTTTATGCTTTAATTAATAAATCTATTTCAATTTCAGTAAACGCATTAGTATATAATCTAATACCTAAACTTATAAAAGTTTTATCATCCATAATCTAATAAGTTTAAGCTATAGAAGTTAAATATTGTTCTATATTTTTACTATAATTTATCCTTATTATAAAATAATCCATCAAGTTGATCAGAACAAACAACACTTTAAGTTCTAAAATATATATTGTATTTAACTTTACCGTTATATATTATATATATAATGGTTATTAAACAAGGATATTTATTAACAAATTGTTTAACCGAATCATATAAATGATTCCAATATAGTTCATAAAATTTACCTTGTCTAAATACCAATTTAGCATTAGGTTTAGGATAAAATATTGTAATATAAAGATCTCCTAAAATGATTTCTACTAATATTTATTTTTTAAAATCATCTAACAAGATGTTTGTAATTTATTTAATCTATATAATTTATTAATTTTTTTATTTGTTGTAAAAAAATCTTAATAATTTTTAAAATTTTAGTTAATTAATTTTATAAAAATGGATTATATCATTATGTAAATAATTTATCCTTTACATATTTAGCGTGTAATCTCTGAGGATTTTTATATAATATATTTTATTATACCGGTTTCCTGCTGATTATCCATTGTTATATCTTTAAGATTATTACCAAAATTTAATAAATTTTGGTACTTAAAGCATTAGAAACTTTCAGCATATAGCTAAATTCAATAAATTTTTAATTAAGGGGCCTACATTAGACCAATTAAATGTAAAACTATAACAGCTGCTAAGATAAAAGGTAATAAAAAATGTAAACTAAAAAATCTATTTAAAGTGGCGTTACTTACTGAAAAGCCACCTCAGATAAATTGAACTATATCAGTACCAATAAAAGGTATAGCACTAAATAAATTTGTAATAACTGTTGCACCTCAATATGACATTTGCTTATTATATAATTAATCTCTTTGAGAATTCATATTAGCTTTTATTTCTTTTATTTTATTTAATCCTTTTATGGTTAAATGTTCTTTATTAATAAGCATATTAAAAATAATTTTCCAATGTTTATAATCTTTTAATTTTTTCCCTTGTAAAGGATATTGATCAAAATGAGGGATTATATTATTTTTAATACTTTTTAAGTCACTTACTACATAAACACAAGTTAAAATACCATGTGAATTATAAACTTTACCTGATTTAAACAAATTAGCAATATTTAACAATAATTGAAAATCTGTTTTATTTTGAGTTATTCTAAATGATAAAGAGATACTATAACCTAATTTAAAATCTTTTCTTTTCATAACATTTACTCCAAAATATCCTTCTCCATCAGTAAAACCTGTAACCCACCATGGATTTAATAAATTAGTGTGGTCACTAGCAGTGATAGAAGAATTTTTAATTTTAAAAGGTATTATAGTATTTAAAGCTAATATTATATTAAAATCATTAATAAATAATTTTTGCTAATTATATAATTTTGGACTATCTCTTAATCACAAATCCTATAGGATTTGTGATTCTTCACGTATAGTCTCTGAGGATCCTAAACGGATTCCTCGGAGATCAGTATTATATACCGTCTCTGAGGATCCGATTCAAGAACTAATTCCTTAGTCTTAGTAATTTCCTACTGATTGTTCATTGTTTATCTTAAACATTTTTACCGTATCACTGATTAGTGATACGGTATTTTAAGCTCCACATCGTAAATGATGGAACGGCCATTTATAGGCAGCTTAGGAACTTCTAGTATATAGTAAAGTATTTTATCAAAACCTTTCAGTTCGGAACGGCCAAATCAATAACCGTAAGGTAATACATAACCCAAGAAAGCAGTAGCCATTACAATTAAAAAAATAACTATACCTGTATACCATAATAATATTCTAGGTTTAGCATAAGAACCATAATATATACCTTTACCCATATGTAAATAAATAAAGATAAAGAAGAATGCAGCAGTATTAGAATGCATATATCTAATAATCCAACCATTGTTTACATCTCTCATGATCACTTAAAATTAATATAAATTATGAATTTAAAAATTCTAAAGGTTTAGACTGAAATAAATACTGATTTTTATATAATTTACCTGTATCTATATATCTAGAAATTGTTCTATTACCTTTTATATTTAATGCTTTTTGAGCAGCATTGTAAGATTTAAAAGGTGAACCATTAATTAATTTATTATTTTCATAAACATATACTTTAAAACCATATCTAGAACCTTTATTTTTAGAATATTCTTGAGCTAATTTAATATGATTTAATCCGCTGAAAATATTAAAAAGGGGGCTTTGTAAAAATATTTCATTTATTTCATTAAAATCCAAACCACTATTATGATTCAGATTATTTGTAGAATATCTTTTTTTATTTATATTTTCTGAAATATTTTAAATAATTTTTTTTCCTCTAGGTAGTAAATAATAACCAAATTTATGCAATTTTACAATTATACACCATAATTTTAAATCTTCTAATTTTCTAGTATAGAATTTTTCAGATTCAAAAAAAGGCATAATAAAATCATATAATATATCAATATCAGTTATTACATAAGAATAAACATCTGTTTTTTTATTTAAAGTTTTTATGAATTTAGGAATATTAACATCTTTAGTTTCTTTATTTATTTTAGGAGATCTTACTGTAAGATCAGCAATCTCATTTAAAATAAATAAACTTCTTTTATGTTGTGCCGTTATTTTTGTAAAAAATAACGAGGTCTATTATTTTTTATCCCAAATGTTCCTTCACCTTCAACGAATCCAATTAACCATTTAGAATTTATATTTAATATTTTATTTTCCGTTATCAGTTTATCGGGTATACTACATATATCCATTATATTATATTCATTTATAATTCTTTTTTTATTCCGATAATCTCTTGATGAGATTATCAGAAAATTAATTTCATTTTCAGTTATTATTCTACCTTTTTCTTTTTTTATTTCTATACCTTTAGCAAAATCATTAAAATCTAAATTTTTTATTGTTAATAAAGGAAAATTTTTAAATATAGAACAAATTATATTTTTTAAATCATCAAAATTTTGTACTATAAAAGAAACATATTGTTTATTTTCTTCTCTAACTTGTCCTATACCTAAATTTTTTTTTATTAATTCTAATATTTTTATATCATCTTTATGTAATGATATTTTAAATCTAAATCTAATATTATTTTTATTTTTAGAAATTAAAAAATTACCTTCAGCATCAGTAAATCCACTAAACCAATTTAAAAATTCATTTGATATTTTAGTTAATTTAAAAATATCATCATTAGATTTATTATTTTTATTAAAATTCATAATATTATTTAATAAAATTAAATTTTCGAAATTCATATTAATCTTTTTTTTTTTTTCGTACCTCACGGTATGGGTCGGACTATATCTTAAATAATTATTATAATAATTACTTCTTAACTTGTAGTCTCTGAAAATCTAAGGATTATGATATTAAAAAATTTAATTTTTCCTTATTTTATTAAATTTAGAAAATCTTATGTATAAATTTAATAATTTTATCCAAATTTTCTGCTAATTGTCTTTTATAATATCTTTAAGATTTTTACAGAGTATCTAAAGATATCTCACGTACTTAAAAACTAAAGAGTTTTCAGCATATAGTAAAGTTTTAAGAACACATCTAAGAGAAAATATGTTCTACAGATGTAAAAGCTAAATCTATTGATGGGCAATAATGCATAGCTAAAGTTACACCAGTTATAATTTGGATTATTAAACATACACCTAATAAACTACCAAAATTTCAAATATAAGAAATATTAGTAGGTGCTGGTGAATCTATAATAAATTCATTTGCTAAAGAAAGAATAGGATGTTTTTTTAAATTTTTCATATTTTTATTTAAATAAATATAAATTTTTATTATTTTATATATTATACATACTAGATTAAAAATATAAATTCTTATTGTTTTTTTAGACAATTATAAATAGATAAAATTATATATACTATTTATTCTCTAAAATATAAATTAAGGATCTAATTTATAAATTTATAATTCTGGAAATATTTTTAATGCATAATTATTTTATTTAGATACTAACGAATTAGTTTCTATACTTTTATTAATTACATTTTCATTTAATTCTTTAGATACTAACGAATTTCTATCATCACTATTAGCTGAATTATAACGACTAATTAATGATTTATTCATTGTAGTAACTCCTGTATGGATTAAACCACCACTAACACCAGCTGCTAATACTCCTATAAATTTCTGTACTGGTGGTAAACTTGTTGTTTTTAATACACTTGCTGTAGCAGCTGCTACACCACCAACTGTAGCCCCAATACCAATTTGACTACCAGCACTAGTTATACTATCGCCTAATATTTTAGCGCTTTCCTTATCAACATGCAGATTAGCACTAATACCCAATTTATATTTTTCATCATCTGGTGATGAAGAATATAAACCTTCATACATTAAATAGATTACATATTGACTTAATATTAATAAAATAATAATAAATGATAAAATTTGTAAAAATTTTATGTATTTATTATTTGAAAATGCAAAACCATTTAATATTATATAAATTATTGAAAAACTTAATATAAAACTAATAAAAAATAAGATGTAACTAAATATATTCATTTTTTTTTTTAAGGGAGGGGGTTATTATTTTATATATTATACATACTAGATTAAAAAAATAAATTATATATTAGTATAAAATATTTGAAAATTTATATAAATTTACTATTAAAAATTCTAATTTTATTTTTTTAATTCAGATCCATCATTATTTATAATACAGGCTAAAGTTTTTAATTTTATTTAACCATCTTCTGTTAAATGACCATTTATTGCAAAATAAAAAGACTACTCGCCGGTCCCCACACCTTCGGTGTGGAGACTTTTTGAAAAATCTAAAAAATATAATGCTTTTATACCATATAAAGGATATTTATTAAAAAAATTATAATAGAACTAATTTTTAATAAGTAACTAGGTTACATATAGATATAAAAGTTTTTTTTTATCTGGTTTTAATATTTGTCCTACTGATAATTTTTCTTTTATTCTACCAAGTAATACTAAATCTGTTTCATGTTGAGAAATACGAAATAATGGATTACAAATTTAATTTATTTTTATATTTTATTATATGTAATCCAAAACTTCCATCTGCTTAAACAAATCTCCGGATTAATTATCATCTAAAGGTTAAGTTAAGATTTAAATACTGGTTTATTAAAAGTAGGTATATTAGAAAATTTTTCTTTAAAAGTAGAAGATAAACCTTAGGTAATACACTTTTAATGGCTAATACTTTATAAAATACTTTTTAAATAAAATGATTATTAGTATCCATAATGTTTAAAGCTTTACACCCTAATTGATAATTAAAATCAATAATCTAAAAATAAAATTATAGTAGATTATTTATGTATAATATTTGACCTTTTATAAAAAATAAATATATTCAAATGATAAACTGTGTCTATAACTAGACACCTTTTCATTAGAATTTTAAATTTATAAACTGTTCCAATTTTATAATTTTTAGTAAAATCAGTTATTGAATGTATAATTTGGATCAATTATAAAGTATCTTTATTATATATATAAATTTGTTTATTAAATTAATTTTTTTATTTGATAAAATTTTTATTGAATCTGTAACATAAAGATTATAAGGTCTAAAATTAGCTAATAAATTTTAAATAAGATAATATTTTACATTATCTATATCAAAATTATATTTGTGCTTATTAGTAGATAACCTTTTTTGATTCATATTTTGTTTTACATTATTTATAAATTATTTAAATAATGGTAATCTTGAATAACCTTTAGCAGTTAATTTTAAAATAATTGACCATATTTTAAAATTTGAATATTTATTAGTATGCCATTTTAATTAAAAAAAAAAGGATTATATAATCTATAAGATCATCTATATTGGTTATGTAAAAATCTACTATACATGATCTAGATTTATTTTTCTAAATTGAACCTTTATTATAAAATAATTATTTATATATTAATAGATAATTAATTTATAAATAAATTAATTATTAATAATTTTCTTTATGACTAATTCCTGATTAAAATTTAGAATTAGCTTATTATTTTATATTTTTAATTTTTTTTAATATAAAACTATTAATAAATACCAAATTATTAAAAATTATTTTATAATTTTTACTTATATATCAATTTATTATTAGAAATTATTTTTATTTAAAGAGAATTAGTTAATAATAATAATTCTCTTTTATTTTTTTTTTTTATTTTATTAAAATAAATTTTCAAAATAATAAAGTATAATTAAAGCTATTAAAGAAATTACAATTGAAAAAATAACCATAAAATAATAATATCAAAGTATATATTTATTATATAATTTATTAAATTTAATAATTTTATTAATATAAGTATATTTAGTTAAATTATGTTTTGATTCTAAATATGGAAATATATATTTATTCATAATAAAATTACCTATAATAAATATAATAAATAAAAGACCAATAGATAAAGCAAGAATAGTATAAATTAACAATTTTTCCTCTTCAGAAGGAGCTATATTTAATATATAATCTATACCTTTTTTAAAAATTTCTATTAAATCTTTAAAAATAAAATTTTCTTTAAAGTCGCTAATATCTATAATACTTTTAATATCTGAAGGACTTGGTGGTCTATCTATATTGTCTAAATTCCCTTTATTATTTCTAATATTATTAGATATTAATTTAGTACTACTAATACCTACACCATAACCTAAAGAACCCAAAATTGTACCACTAGCTAAAGTTAACACTTTAGACGGGTTTGATTTTATCTTATTAGCAAAATAAAGGGTTGCAGCTTCTGATCCAATAAAGAAACCTTCAGATAACTTAGTACCAGTAGCTTCTACAAAATTGGCAGTAGTTTCACTATCAATTAATTTTGAAGGTATATTATTATTAGTTATATTTTCTTTTGTAATATCTTTTATATTTAATTTTTCTTTATTTAAGTCATTATTTTCTGACATACAATATATATTAGATTTATAATAAAATAAACTAATAATAAAAGAAAATATAATAGAACCTAAAATTGAAATAATTTTTTGATTATAATGATAATAATCAAAATATCCAATTAAAATTAAAATAGAAAATAGAATAAAAAGAATAATTCTAAAAATAGAATTATTTTTTATAATTTTAAATATTTATTTAAAATTATTATTAAATTTATTCCGAGAAAAAAAAGGAATAAATGAATAAATTAAAGTTAAATTATATAAATTGGAATTTATATTATATAATAAAACATAAAAAATAATAAAAATAGTTAAAATAGAAATAAAATTATTAATAGTTATATTACCAGTAATATTTTGAACAAAAACTTTTATATTAGTAGTAATTTTAACTGAAATAAGATCAAAATGAGAAATTTTTATAATTCTTAAATAATAACTAGCACTAATAATACTAGTAAAAACGGCAATTAAAGCTAAAAAATAATAACCAAAATGAATAGATTGTTTAAGAATATTTAATTTACCAAAAAATCCAATAAAGGGGGGTATCTAAAAATTTATTAATTATAAAATTAATTTAAATGTTTTCAATTATGTTTAGTATCATCATATTTCATCAAATTTTTATAATGAGTAATTTAATTTTTTCCATCTGTAAATTTATGCTCTTTTTTTTTTACTAAATTATGTATATTTTATAAATTAATATGAGCAAAATATTTATAACCAAATAATGGAAATTTATTAAAATAGTTAAATAATAAAATTATTGATTCAATTTTATCTGTTCTTACTTCATATGCTTTTTCTATATATTTATATTTATTTCTTTTTATATTTACTATTTTTGCTTTTAATAAATCTGCAATTAATGGCACCAACCGTGCCGGTTTGACATATTTATACTTGAATCAACTTTTCTATTATAGGTTTGTTTTTAACTAATTCTTAAATAAAAAACAATACCTATTGGTATATCATTTTTATTTAAATTATAATTTAAATAAAAGTTTCCATCTGCTTCTAAAAATCCAGATAACCAACTAGAATCAATTAAAGGTTTTGTATCTATTACTAAAAGTGGGATAGAAGTGTTATGTTTTTTATTATATCATACGATTAATCTGTGTTACGCTTAAATTTTAGGTGTTTTCATATGACCATTCGTTCAACATGTTGAAGTTGAACGGGATCTCTTTTTTTTTAGTTAATCTTCCACTATTTCCATTTGATCTTATAGTAATATAACCTCCTCCTAATATAGATTGAATTTTTTCAAATAATTTTTTATCTTTTATATTAAATATAATTTCTATACTAGGTATCCAGTTAGCTTGTTTACCTGGTACTAATATTGAACCATCACCTTCAATTAATTCAGGTAAATGACCTAATTTGTTATCATAAGAAATTAGAGAATAATTTTTATTATTTAAAGAAAGATTTGATTTTATATTCTCATAAGTTGATGAATTTTGTTGTAACATAAAAAAATTTTTTTATATTAATATACTTTTTATGGACTATATTTTGATTATATTTAATATGATCTATCACGTATAGTCTCTGAGGAACTCCAAGGATTCCTCAGGCACAGCTTGGCCGTTTCTGAGGATCCTGGAAACGATATTTACATTGTAATGGTTTCCTGCTGATTATCCATTGTTACAT
>JANBQT010000023.1:0-39126 GCA_027577315.1 Coemansia sp. RSA 921 | reverse complement strand
CATTGAGTCTTCGTGTCCTGCATTTCTTCCCACGACACCGGAACCATCGCATTCCCATCCACGCTCTGTGCAAACACCACGCCAAACTCGTCCTTTGCCGTACTCAAATAATACGATCTCTGATCGCCCAGCGAAATAACCTCTGCACGTATAACATCCCCCGGACGGAACGACGTATGTACCCGCACAGAGTCTTTTTCGGTGGCACGAATGTCTTGCACGCGAACGGTGCCGAGAAAGTCTTTGCACGGAGTCGAATCGACCATCATTATAGACACGGAGGCCGAGCGGGGGTTTATGCGGAGGACGCGAGCTAAAACGTGGGAGCCGATGGTTGGAATGGCGAATTTTGCTGAACGAGTTACTTGGACGGTGGGTTTGGGCAGAGATTCGGATGTGCTTTTGGTGCCGAGGATTGATGCGTAGATCATGCCGTTGCGCACGTATGTTCCGGGCCCAGCATCGAATTCGTTGGCCAGCCCGAGCCGACGGCCTGGAGTCACACACTCTGTAGACATTTCTAAACGTTATAGGTGGACAAGGAAAGAAATTTAAATCAGCATTAATTATTTGGATTTTCCAACAAAAAATATATGGTACCAAGTTGGCGGGATAAAAATAATTGTGGGGCACGCCGCACGTTACATAATAAATAATGTGGCTAGTACCCAGGCCCAACACTGTACCGGCGGGGGTTTGCGGGCGGGTCACACACCGCATTCGCCACATACGCCGACGTTCTTTTAGCTTCCAAATACTCGGACCTGTCTCTCGCCTTATCGCCATACAACGGATCCGCCGCCACCCGCCGCATCCTATACGCCTCATAGTAATGCTCGTCGGCCCAGCACACCATCGACTTTCGAAACGAACTCAACAACACATCCACCAAAAGCGCAAAATCGCAGTGCGTGGGGTTATTTAAATGTAACACGCCCCACGGAAACTCCCGAACGAGCGATATTTCTCTGCGTTGGCCTCCGCGCTCCACCGACACAGTGCTTGGGCGCGGGGGTTCAGGTCGCTGCGGCACGTGCGTGGGAGCTATTTGGTTATGGCGAGTAACCAGGGCTCGCCAGTCAGAGATGGTTACATGGCTTGCGGAGGCGCGGAACTCGGGCAGCCGTGTTTGCTGCCACTGGTCGACATGCTTGGACCCGCACACCAAAAGTGGCATGCGGCGGCATATGCGCCGGCCCATTGCGTCGACCTCACATGCTGGCTCTTGCAAAGTGTCGGGCAAGTCGGTGAATGCAAACAACTGGTGCGGAGATACAACGTGTTGCGCTGTTTTGTAGAACGAACGGTTTTTGAGCAACGCGCGGTCGCTGGCCTCGAGCGTATCACTTTTGCCCACCACAACTATTACGTTTGTGAGCTGCGCCAGCCTCCGCAATGCTCGTGCATCTGTTTCTGTCAATATGTCGATTGATGCATCCAGCCGGTGGGCGTGTGCGTCTGTCATATGGCTCGAGCTTACGGGCGGCGCCACCACATACACCACCGCGTGCACATGCTGTGTCCTCTCTACGCTCGAGCGGCGGACACTCATTTCCTCATCCACCGTGTTCCGGAACCTCCGCTCGATCTCCCCGCACAGCTCGTTGACACACGCACTCGCCGCCACGTCGTCTCTGTCAATCCCGGGCGTGTCAATAAGCTCGACCCGCACCACGTGTTTGGTCGCAGGGTCTATGGTGCGCACGTGGCAGCGCCGTATATGCGTGGTTCCCGAAAGCGTGTCGAATATGCAAAACGGGTCGACGTCAGCATCATCCGTTCCCGTGTACATTTGGCGCTCACCCTCGCTGAGCGCGTCAATGTGGAGCACAGAGAACGAGTCGCACAGTGTTTGCAGAAGCGTGGATTTGCCGACACCGCGGGGGCCGGCCACCATTATGTTGAACGTCTCGTCGGCGTGCCGCCGCTCGGACAGCCGGCGGTGCGCGGCTTGCCGGTCGTTTGCCATACGTGACTGCAGTAACGCCGTAATTACAGCCCGTGTACAAAGTACTATATTAAATAGCAGTAACAAACCAAAAGAGTGAAAAACCTATTGTTTTGAGAGGGGAATGAAATGAATGCATTTCAGAAACTGATTCGGTGATCACAACGTGTCCCACATTTCTTGGTCAAAGTTGGATATTAGGTTTGGCTCTGTTTTTAGGAATGAATCCACCCAGCCGCCGAACCCACGGTCCAGCACACGAACTGATTGGGCAAACAACGGGTCGTTTGGTGCTGATACTTTGAGCCGCCCGTCCACTGTTTCCTTGTATATACGGGCTGCTTTTGGTCCGCGTTGCTGCGACAACATGCAATGGAACACTACCAATGGCACGTGGCTGTACGTGTCGATGATGGACCCTGCTTTGGCGTACATGTCGTGAGCTGGAACGTTGAGCGCTCCGGGAATATGCCCGACCGCAAAGTCCGAATCCCGCACATCCACTACGAGATAGTCCGTGCCTGCTGTCTTTGTCGGATCCCGCACCAATTGAGCAAGCTCCTGCGCACTAATAAACGATGCCATATATAGTAAATTAAAAAAGTAGCAAAAGTTGATACACAACTGAAAACTCTTTTTTCTTCTAATTTACTTTTTTCTCCACTTTTGAATCCAAAACACACGAATGGCGCTGCGAAAACTCACGTTTGTTACGGGCAACAAGAACAAGTTGCGCGAGATGCAAGACCTTCTTTGCGGCATCGTCGACTTGCACAACGCGTCGCTGGATCTGGAAGAGATCCAAGGAACCACACAGGACGTAGCCCGGGCAAAGTGCAAACAAGCAGCACAGTTGGTCAACGGACCGGTTATTACCGAAGACGTAGCACTGGGGTTCAATGCAATGAACGGACTACCGGGCGCGTACATTAAATGGTTCCTTAATGAACTGGGCCCACACGGCCTGCACACGATGCTTGCGGGCTTTGAGGACAAGTCGGGAGCTGCTGTGTGCACAGTCGCGTACTGTGAGGGGCCGGGGAGTGAGCCGGTGCTGTTCGAGGGCATACACAAAGGAACGATTGTGGCTCCCCGCGGTCCAGCTGTGTTTGGCTGGAACCCGGTGTTCCAGCCTGACGGCTCGAGCGAAACTTATGCGGAAATGTCCGACGAGGTTAAAAACTCGTGCTCGCACAGGTTTTTGGCGGTTGAGAAACTAAAGGCTTTTTTGGCGCCTGCAGTAATCGAATAAATCATTTCTTTCCCCTTCTTTTTTACACTTGTCACTTTAGCTTTAAATTTGAAATGCCGAATCCAGCTCACCGATACACCGTCAATGTCGGGTTTCCCGTCGGCTGTATTGGAGTAACCCACGAGAACAAAATAGTGCTGGGCGGTGGTGGCGGGCCCGGACGGTCTGGCGTGCAAAACAAACTATCCATATACTCCCTAGACGACTCGTCTGCGTCCCTCAACCTCAACGCAGAACTCGTCCTGAGCAGCGACGAGGACGCACCCACGTGCTTGGCCATGCATCCAAAAGACAAAACATTTGTGTGCAGCATCAACGCCAGTGCGGCGGAGATAAAGCAAGGCAAGAACCAAAACTGCCGCTTGTTTTCCTACACAAAGACCAAAATCACCAAAACCAAGCAAGCAACGTGCGTGGGCAGTACGAGTGACGTGGACTACCAAAAGTGTATTGCGATGAGCGAGTCGGGGAAGATGGTAGTTGGCGGAGCGACCGACGGCACGTTGTCTGTGGTGCACGTGCCGGCGCTACGACCGGTGTTTCCGTTTATCGATGCGCGCAGTGAGATTAATGATGTTGGGTTTAGTAATGATGAGAAATGGCTGGTCGCTGCGACTGACTCGGAGCTTCGTGTATTGTCGACCACAAACGCTGAGTTGGTGCGTCGTATCGACGATCCTCGTATATCGGGCGGAGAACGTGCTGTGTTCCGGTTTGCGCGGTTTGGCCAAACAAACACATTGTACACAGTGCTGAACACACGGGCTCGGAATGGCGCCTACATTGTTGTGTGGAGTACCGAGTGGGTGCGCTCTGCAATGCGCCGAGTGAGCAGCTCGCCTATTACTACGTTTGCGTTGGGCCCGCGAGGCTTACTGGCGTTTGCTACAGCATCTCTGCATGTGGTTGTTTGCGATGCAAAGACGCTCCGAGTCCTTTTGCGTGTGCCGGCTGCCCATTCGTTTGCTATTACGGCGCTTGCGTTTGATCGGGATGGGAAGCATTTGGTTAGTGCGTCGGCGGATCAGACGTGTCAGGTTTATGTGTTGCCGGACGTGTGGCCGACGCCGTTGCAAACTGCTGTTGCGGTTGGAAGGGATTATGCGCAGGTTATTGCAATTGTGTTGGTGCTTGTTTTGGCTGTAGTCTTGGCGTTGGTGCTGCGCAGGTAGATTCATTATACAGTTTAGCTAAATACATATGTTTTTCAATGGTATTTGTTGGTGGAAAACTAGTCTCTAAACAAGCTACAGCTAAAAATATAATTAAACAAATAGCTTTCTAACCATTGTATTGTATTTGAAACCTATCAGTTTTTGCAATTAACGAAAAGGTCGCTTGGTTTCACATTAGTGCTCTTGATCGCGTTGCACGTATCTTCGTTGGCGTTGTACGGTTCTTCTTCAGAGTACTTTGTCATGCATATGCTGTAGTCTGGGTTTACAATTGCAACACCAAGGTCGCTAAGGTATTGACATGTATTGTCGTCTGTGTCCACAGTATCGCGGCGAACTAGAGACGCGCTACACATAGCGGCCAAAAGAGTCAGACAGAGAATCTTCATTTAAATAAAAATAATTAGGACAAATTTGTGATAGTTTGGATGGTCAACTGTTTTTTAGAAAGCTTCCAAATGACACACTATATATAGCAGTCAAATATTATTATTTGTTAGAATAAATGCATAATTTGGAAGTAGTCGTGCCACTATATCCTTGGCTAATGCAGACCAACGCATTGTACTAGCATATACGTGGCGTTAAATATGGCTTGTGGTTTCTTTGAAGGTAAAACTAGTTATAATTCGCACACTGCGTCACGCAATGTGGCTGATTTCTTAGACTGTTAGGTCAATAATGCCATTTGGTGAGAAACAATATTACCGCTTTGCTTTTGTCAAGCATGGCTAAGAAATCTCGCAACTCTGCTAATATTTCCATATGTATTACTAGCTTAACTTTTATTAAAAAAAAGATTAACTAATTTTACTCAGTTGTAATGTGCAAAATAGCCGGATTTCCAGAGTCTTTTGACCAAAACTCATAGCTGTCCGATTGCACGCCAAAGTATATGCTAAAATCACCGTCAATAGCCGCTTTACAAGCAGGCGTAATGTCTACTGGGTCAAGATTATAACTTACTGCAGAATCAATTTGTGTAATTATATCGCCCGGTGCTGGAGCATTTTCACCAGATACTGTGTCTTCGTTCCAGTCAGAAGCAGCAGCATGTGAAATGACAACAGTGAATGCATTTGCAGATTTAGAAGTAAAGTCTGGAATCTCGACTGTGCACTTGATGACCTGAGAGACGTCCACCGGCATATGGAAGCCAATTAGGGATTGGATATATGTTGGACCGCCCGTATTAGCGTGCAGCGTATTTTCATGGCCAAGCATACATTTGTTGCAGTCGTTTTCGGGGCAGTCAGAGCAGATCTCAGAAGAGTGTTTGATTGTTGAGTCCTTGATAGCGGGTGAATCAACATTTTTGCCCAAAACAGAAGCTACTGTGGTAAGCAAAACAGCGGCAAAAGTCACAAACATGGTGCTAAAAAGTTGCATAATAAACCCTTTATATAGCAGCTTTAACAAAATAAAAGATGTTAATTTCGAGCAAGTTTGGAGAATATGGCAAGATAGGAGCTGTGTTGCGGGGCCTGTCTTTATATAACACACATTGCTATATTTATGACAAAATAGTGTAATGGCTGGGGATGTACATTTCTGTTTGAGAAGCATTTCTCCAAACTCCAGCATGCAGGTTGTTTTAAAAGTTTTGCACGAATCATGCATTTCTCAGCCACAGCAGATTTTCTCAAAACAAAATTTCACTTGTTTATGCTACATAAAAAGATTTTGTATTAATGGCTATTTTTGTAGCCACAGTTGTACTAGTACTGGGGAGCTACATGAGCTGGGTAAGCGTTGTACCCACCGTTGTTAATATATTTAGGGTTATTACCGCCATAATTGCCGTGCTCACTATGCTCCGGACCATTGTCATAGTCGCCATGCTCAGGGCCGTTGCCGCCATAACTACCCTGGTTCTCTGGCCCATTTGCACGATACCCGCCATTATTTCTGTAATCAGGTCTGCTGCTGTAGTCACCGCTGCGACGCACACTGACTGCAGCCCCGTGTCCGCTTCGTTTATTCACGCTGTCGTCACAAATAACGTTGAGGTCGCCCGGGAGTATATTGTATGACCGAATTATGCTGCAAGTTTCTTTATCGGCTTTGTATGGGTTATCTTCTGTGTACTTGGTTGAGCATTCGCTCTTGCCGTAGTCAATGTCTACAACTTCGAGGGCAGCTAATTTTAGACACGCGCTTGTACTTATGTCCAACATATCACGGCGAGCCAACGGCATCGCGCAACCAGCAGTGGAGAGAAGAGTCAGACAGTAAACAACCTTCATATTGTGGTAATTGGAATAAAATAAACTATTTCTATTCGAAATGTAAACAAATGGAGCGCAGGGAGCGAGTTAAAAAACGGGTGCTTGGTGAAAAATGTTTGGGCGGGTAGCTGGAATTTTTCAAAGCTTCCAAATGCCACAGTATATAACAGTCGTCAAAAGTGTTGACATTGTTTTATGCTCAATTCCGAGGATTGATGCATTTACCCTCCCACAAAACAATTTGACAAAACAAATATGGACTGCCAAACTGACCAACAGAGTGCATTATGTCAACAATATTTGATGCTGCTGATAATGCACACACCGGGGGTATACAATAAGCCATTTATTATATTGTCAGATTTGGAATACCTTTAAACAAGAAACGCCACCTGTCATATTTACTGGACTGGGTAAAAAGCCACATTGTTTGCTGCTTTAAACATTTCTTCCGCAATACACGTGGTAGCTATTATGTAGGCCTCCACTATCACAATATTGTTGCGAGTTCACTACAATAATATAATAAGCAAGAGGCAATGATGCAGCGGGAAAAGCTTTGGATGCAAACAGATACGGTAGTCTACTCGACTAAGGGCAAAAATATAAGGATGATAATGGTGGAGGCAATTACGCTTGCTTAATAGTTGATCTGGCAGCTCTGGGCTCACCAACATAGGTAGCCGGCACTCTTAAAACAGTCGGATTCTTGTCAAATTGCTAGAGTGCAAACCGGCGGCTTCGACGGAAAACCAGTCAGACTGAATGTGTATGATGATACCAACTCAGCCGCTGAGATCAGCATTCTCAATTTCTGTTTGCTTGTCGTGTCATTGCAGTTTGTTTCCATTCTCGTTTAATGTAGCAATGATGACGATAATGTTATAATAGCCAAATCTAAGAACGTTTTGTGAAAGTTTAACTATATCCAACCGCTTTGTTCTCGGTGCAGTTTATTCCGGTACTTTGCAATCCGTTCCAAATCCGCATGTGTAAATGCCTCGCTCTGTAGCTACACGGACAAAGTGTAATACATTGTGTTCAGGTATTGCAGAATGGCCAGATGAGCGTAATTCTGCTGATATATCGATAAGTACCACGTTGTTTAGCGAATACAACACATACAAAGCTCCATATTAGCCTTCAAAGCTCACAGTTGCTTGCATTTGCACCCAGCCAAATGCTATGGTGTTTATAATATATTGGCAATTCCTGAAGCTTCATGTCTCTTTGCCGTATTTTGGCAATAATTCCTATCAACATGATATTTCCTAAATTAGTAAGGAGTAATTGACATGCAAAATGCAAAAAAAGGACCAGACGCCAGATTAAATGGCATTTTTGAGTTGCCATTTTTGACGGGCAGAGTGATAAGTTGTATAATACCAATGGAAATAAACCCCGCACTCTGCTCTTGATATGCCGCCGATCTTGGGAAATAAATAATTATCCGTTTACTCTACTTCAGACATGGACTAGAACAGACAATATAGTCGTGTTTATTCACATTTTGAAACGTTTTCTCGCTTTGGCTTTTGTAATTATAACTTTTGAACAAAAGCACTAAACATTACTGTTTACATTCTGTGGCGGCTGCAACATGGCTCAGCAGCGCACAGCTGCGGTCAACATGACTAGACTTAATTTTAATGTGTGCTTGATTCTGCAATTTTTGACAACACGGGTTGTCAAATTGATATAGCTGCTTTTGACAACCCAAATTGTCAAATTGACACTCCTGTTTAACTTGATACACTTTATTATTCTTCAACCATCTCCAACTATTTGTACGCTTTTTTATAAAATGCTCAATGACAACAAATTACCACTCTACGTTTTAGAGAAAATACTATTATATTGCGCTGATTGGCGCCTTTTCAGTTTAGATAACTGGAAAAAGCTTATTCCTCTAGTTGAAGTCTGTAAAAAATGGACTAGTATGCTGCGCCCAGTTGTCTTTAGTACTGCCTATATAGATTACGGATTACGCAATAGCTGTGCAAAATGGATAACAAATGTAGATTGCATTGCCATTCGGGGCTGTTTTAATTGTGTAAAGATTATGAATATTCGCATTCAATTTCCTGTTGACGGCATGTTGGTTTTAAATAGACTACAAAGCATATTTCAACTAGACACATTTAATTGGACAGGCATATCACAACTTAATATAATTTTTGATTCAAGTGTTTCCAGTTGTCCAACTAATTATTCAGATAACTTGGACAGGCATTTTGTTGATTTCACACAAAAGGTAATTTCCAGTATGCCTAATGTAATTGGACTGCACATTAGGATGTTTTATAAGGCCGATTTCCTCCAGCAATTGATGATGTTGGCTGTGAATGCTTACTCTGGACGATTGAAATTACTTGATATATGGCCAATATTAAATATGCCAAAAACGCATTTAGGTTCCAATTTGGCATACTTGACGCTTGAATTTAACAACAACTTATCTATAAATTATATAATGTCAATTTGTGCAGAGCCTCTGCGTGAACTTCATTTACATAATGTGCCTGTAAACATTCCGTGGCACATATTCCATGGATATTCTGAGCCGGGGCAAATCAACTTTAAAAGTTTACAAAAACTATCTATAACATATAACATGAAAGATGTGAGTAACCAACCAAACACGCAATTAACCTATCCATCAAATTATTCAATGGCAAACAACACCAATAACTCTACAGACCATATTGATTCCACAACCACTGATGATTACACATACAGACTGTTATTTCCAAAGATTCAAAGATTTGATATATGGCACTGTCCAAATAATGTTAATAATTTTTATGCGACACGTGGTTGTATTCTTAATACTATTACATTGGCAGGAAATATAACAAACGTTTTAAATTGGGTTACTATCCCGCATAATACCCTAAAGCTTGTAATGATAATAAAGACAAACAAAGGCTCAACAGCAACTGAAAATACGAATATCCTAAATAAATTGCTTTTAGCCACTGCACGCTATCAATACAAAGAATTGATGTTGAATTCTAGATCTGTTTTATTCCACTTATCATTGGTAGTTTGGGGTAATTTAAAAGAATTGTCTCTAATTAATGCTGACATTACCGATATTTTAACTCTGTTATTTACAGCGCCCTGTTTGAAGAAACTAACCATTTTATTTATTGTGCTTGGTGATTACACAACAACAGACAAAGTTGAGCAACTATTTCAACAGCTTGTAGATACTCGACTATTTGCACTTGGTTTAAAAGCACTTGATATTTGTAATATTGACGACGAATATGATGATAATGCATTTCTGGCGGTTATATACGATTTACTAACTCACACTAAATCATTGTCTCAAATTAAAGTTCCAAAACGGTTTGTTAATCGGGTAATGAAGATTATTGAAGCACAAAAAGACTATTATCTGCATTTTCTAAAGATACATGTATTGAAAAGTTCGTATAGTTGATTTAAATTTATTAAATAGTTATAATATAATAATTAATAGTCATGATTATACACTTTGGGGTGATATCTTACTTTGGCTTTTGTTAGTATCATGCTTCTCTCTTAATGACTCTAAAAGTCAAGCAATACATGTTTTTTTTTACTATTGCGGCAGCAGCATCGCGGTCTGCAGTAATTTGGCGCAAATGGCCAACCGTATAGCTTGAGCCCGCCTTTATATATAGAACAGGTCAGCACATAAGCTGGAATCAATTTCACCAGCGCTCATGTGATTTAATACAGGACTAGGCTTGATTTCAATATTCTTGATTCTGCAATTTTCGACAACATGGATTGACAATCTATGCAGCTGTTTTTGACAACACGTATTGTCAAATTGTCGCATTTATTTGAGTTTAAAACTCTTTATCTTTTTTTTTCAACTATTTGTACGCTCTTTTATACAATGCTCAACCTCAACAGATTACCACTTTGTATTTTAAAGATTATACTATTACATTCTGTCTCTGAACGGTTTGAAGGTTTAGAAGACTGGAAAAGACATATTCCTCTAGTTGGAGTCTGTAAACAGTGGACTAGCATTCTGCGGTCAGTTGTTTTTAGTACCGCCTATATAGATTACGATATACTTGAAAATCACAGAAGATGGATGACAAATATAGATTGTATTGCTATTCGGGGCTGGTTTAATTGTGTAAAGATTATGAATATTCGCATTCAATTTCCTGTCGACGGCATGTTGGCTTTGAGTAAACTACAAAGCATACTTCAACTAGATACAATTAAGTGGACAGCCATATCACGACTAACTATAATATTGGATTCAAGTGTTTCCAGTTGTCCAACTAATTATTCAGATAACTTGGACAGGCATTTTGTTGATTTCACACAAAAGATAATTTCCAGTATGCCAAATGTAATTGGACTGCACATTAGGATGTTTTATAAGGCCGATTTCCTCCAGCAATTGATGATGTTGGCTGTGAATGCTTACTCTGGACGATTGAAATTACTTGATATATGGCCAATATTAAATATGCCAAAAACGCATTTAGGTTCCAATTTGGCATACTTGACGCTTGAATTTAATGACAACATATCTATAAATTATATAATGTCAATTTGTGCAGAGCCTCTGCGTGAACTTCATTTACATAATGTGCCTGTAAACATTCCGTGGCACATATTCCATGGATATTCTGAGCCGGGGCAAATCAACTTTAAAAGTTTACAAAAACTATCTATAACATATAACATGAAAGATGTGAGTAACCAACCAAACACGCAATTAACCTATCCATCAAATTATTCAATGGCAAACAACACCAATAACTCTACAGACCATATTGATTCCACAACCACTGATGATTACACATACAGACTGTTATTTCCAAAGATTCAAAGATTTGATATATGGCACTGTCCAAATAATGTTAATAATTTTTATGCGACACGTGGTTGTATTCTTAATACTATTACATTGGCAGGAAATATAACAAACGTTTTAAATTGGGTTACTATCCCGCATAATACCCTAAAGCTTGTAATGATAATAAAGACAAATAAAGGCTTAACAGCAACTGAAAATACGAATATCCTAAATAAATTGCTTAATGTCACTACACGCTATCAATACAGGAAAGTAGATTTAAATTATAATTCTGACAAACTCCACCTATCGTTGGTTGTTTGGGGCAACTTAAATGAGTTGACCTTTTCTGATATTGACATTACCGATTTAGTAACCATTTTATCTACAGCACCTCGTTTAAAAAAATTAACCGTTCATTATTTTGTGCTTGGTAATTACCATACAATGGACAAAGTTGAGCAACTATTTCAAAAACGTGTAGACACTCGACTATTTGCACTTGGTTTAAAAGCACTTGTAATTCGTTGTATTGAGGAAAATGATGATATTGCATTTCTGGCGGTTATATACAATTTAATAACTCACGCTAAATCATTGTATCAAATTGAAGTTCCACAACGGTTTGTGAACCAGCTGATTAAGATTATTGAAGCTCAAAAAGACTATTATCCACATTTTTTAAAGATGCACGGTTTGAATAGTTCGTTTAGATTGTGACACGGAACGTGGAGCCCGAGTCAACACAGTAAGAGCTCAGTCACAGTACAACGCAGAACTAGAAGAACAGTGAAGTGCGGAATCCATTATGATGAGAGCACAGTTAAAGTGTGCTAAGTAACGGAATCTGCAGCTTCTGGTTACACAAGACCCAAGTGTGCCTAGACGTTTATGCCGGCTATAAAAAGCGAGGGATGCGAGCAAAGTTAGAGGTTTTAGGCATCTACTTTTAGTGTTGTCAATATACTTTATTCTACATCGTTCTACTCTTATTATTTATTAAATAGATAATTCAATTATATTAAGTGACAATATAACTGTTTACTTCTGCCATGATTATACACTTTGGGGTGCTTTCATACTTTGGCTTTTGTTAGCATCGTGTTTCTCTCTTAATTACTCTAAAAGTCAAGCAATAAGCGATATTTCTTTAACTTTGCGGCAGCAGCATCGCGGTCTGCAGTAATTAGGCGCAAATAGCAAACCGTATTGCTTAAACCCGCCTTTATTTATAAAGAACAGGTTAACACATAAGCTGAAATCAATTTCACCAGCGTTCATGTGGTTTAATTCAGTACTAAACTTAACTTTAATATGCTTGATTCTGCAATTTTTGACAACATGGATTGACAATCTATGCAGCTATTTTTGACAACACTTATTGTCAAATTGTTGCATTTATTTGAGTTTAAAACTCTTTATCTTTTTTTTCAACTATTTGTACGCTCTTTTATAAAATGCTCAACAATAGCAGATTACCACTCTATGTTTTAGAGAAAATACTATTATATTGTGTTGAGCGCTTTGATAGTTTAAAAGACTGGAAAGAACATATTTCTCTAGTTGGCGTATGTAAAAAGTGGACTAGTATTCTGCGCCCGGTTGTCTTTCGTACTGCCTATATTGATTACGATTTATATTATAGACAGTGCATATGGATGACAAATGTAGATTGTATTGCCATTAGGGGCTGGTTTAATAATGTAAAAATATTGAATATTTGCATTCGACTTCCTGCTAACAATATGATGGTTGTAAATAAGCTGCAAAGCATACTTCAACTTGACACAATTAATTGGGCCAGCATTACTCAACTTAACATAAATTTTAATTCCCTTGTTCCCAGAAGACCAAGTAATTATTTGGGTATATTGGACAAATGCATTGTTGATTTCGCTCAAAGGCTGATTTCTGAGATGCCTAATATAGTTAGTCTGCGCAGTTGCCAGATTTATAAAGCCAATTTTCTTCAGCAGTTAATGCTGTTGGTTGTGAATGCTTACTCTGGACGATTGAAATTACTTGATATATGGCCAATATTAAATATGCCAACAACGCATTTAGGTTCCAATTTGGCATACTTGACGCTGGGGTTTGACGACAACTTATCTATAAATTATATAATTTCAATTTGTGCAGAGCCTCTGCGTGAACTTCATTTACATAATGTGCCTGTAAACATTCCGTGGCACATATTCCATAGTAATTCAGATTCAGGGCAAATTAACTTTAAGAACTTACAAAAGCTAACTATATTGTATAACATTGAATATGATAATGACTATTCAGACACGCAAATAGCTTCAGTTCGTAATGCAATAGCGAGCAACTACAATAACTCCACAGGCCACACAATTCCTGCCACCAATAATGCTTATACATACAGACTGATATTTCCAAAGCTCAGAAAATTAGAAATACAGAATTGCCCAAATAATGTTAATTCTTTAAATGCTAAATTTGGTTGTACGCTTAATAGCTTTAAATTAACAGGACAGTTACAATACGTCTTAAAGTGGATTACTATTCCGCTACGTACTCTAAAGCTTGCAATGGAAATAAGAGTAAATAAAAGCGTAACAACAACAGAGAATACCCACATGTTAAACATATTGCTTAATGTCACTACACACTATCAATCCAGGTGATTGAATTTAAACAGTGGTTCTGGCAAATTACACTTATCATCAGTTATTTGGGGTAATTTAAACGAATTGATTATTAGTAAAGCTGATATTACCGATATTATAACCCTTTTATCTACAATACCACGTTTGAAGAAAATAAAGTTTGATTCTATTCAGCTTGATGATTGCGATACGATAGAAAACGTTGAGCAACATTTTTTACAACGTGTAGATACTCAAGTATTTGCACGTTGCTTAACAACACTTGTTATTCGTTATATTGACCACACATACGATAATATTATTTCTCTGGCAGTCATATACAATCTGATGACCCATGCTAAATTGTTGTCTCAATTAGAAGTTCCAGAACAGTTTGTGAACCAGCTGATGAAGATTATTGAAGCTCAAAAAGACTATTATCCACATTTTTCAAAGATGCAGATTATTAATGTGAAATTGAGTTTCTATTGTCAATATTACAAGGTTATATCATTTATATTTTAATAAAATCAGGAAAGTGTCCACTTTTTAAGTTTAGGCTGCTGTCAATCATTGATAATATCTTGCTCCTTAATCGGCAATCTTGGTTCAAGAAGCTCAGCGATTTAACGATCGCCATGTTAAAGTCCAAGAGTGACAAATACTATTAGAATATTTTAATAATAGGTTTGAGCCGTATTTATTGTTAGTTAATGTCGTAATAAATATGTATAATTGGTTTGCAACATAACAAATTTTATTTATATAAAGTTTATAACATTGCGATATCCACTAGTTTGTAGCAATATCCTTGCACTTTGGATAATTTCACTCATTTTGGCATCCATAAACGTAAACATATTCTTTTGCTGACTTCAATACTACAGTTGACAGCCGTATATTTACACTTAAGAAGACCATACATTTTCTATGAACATAAATATTAGCGACTAAACGTTTCTATTTTTAACCATGTTTTCGTTTTAAACAAAATCAATACATATTTGTTGAAGTTTTGTGGCAGCAGAATCTTGGTCTTGCTGAAATTAGGCGCAGATGGCAATACACACTACCTGACCCTCCTTTTTTAAAAGTACCATTTGTAGATGGACAACTCGCCGGAAAAATGTATAGAGAAGAGACCTGTTCGGCAGGCCGTTAGTGGTCACTCACGCCCAGCTATTGCTCTGCTAGAATTGCTAATATAAGATAATGTATTGCCACACAAAAATATTTCAAAGCGTTTACGCACGCAGGATGCGCATGGTGTTTGTGTTACCAACACCGCCACGCCACCCTTGGATCGAGATAACCACGTCATTCTTCTGCACCAAACCAGCGTCCAACGCATTGGCAATGGCAAACTGGATACGCTCCTCAACGTCGTCCTGCCACTGGTCGCGCGCATCATCCGCAGGGTTCGAGTTGTACTTTGGCGCCGGCTTCTGATAGTGGAACGGATAGCAGCCGCGCGACAAATGCACGTGGCGCGCCGTGTGGTAGTCGCGGGTAACCACCAAGATGGGCATCTCGGGGCGATACTTTGACAACAGGCGGGCCGACGTGCCGGTCGTGGTGATACAGATGATAGCCTTGGCGTTCTGCTCGAGAGCGGCGTTGACCGCCGACGAGCACGTAGCCTCGGTGGTGTCGACAGGCAGCTGGATCGCAGCGCGGATCTCGTTGAACAGCTGCGGGTACGCGATGGCCGACTCGGCCAGCAGCGAAATGTCGCTCATCATGCGCACGGCGTGCAGAGGGTAGTTACCCTTGGCCGTCTCGCCCGACAGCATCACGCAGTCAGCGCCGTCAATCACGGCATTCGAGACATCCGATACCTCGGCACGCGTCGGGCGCGGGTTGTACGTCATCGACTCGAGCATCTGCGTCGCGCAGATGACCGGCTTGCCTGCAACATTGCACTTTGCAATAATCATCTTCTGCACGATAAACACCTGCGCCGCCGGGATCTCCACACCCAGGTCGCCACGGGCAATCATCACGCCGTCGGTCTCGGCCAGGATCTCATCAAAGTTCTCCACACCCTGCGTCGACTCGATCTTGACGACAATCTTGATGTGCGCACCAGCCTCACCGAGGTGGTTGCGGATATCACGCACGTCTTGCGCAGTGCGGATAAACGACGCAAAGATAATGTCGACACCCTGCTCGACGCCAAACGTCAGATCCGCCTTGTCCTTGGCCGACAGCGCAGGCAGGTCGACGTTCGAGCCCGGCAGGTTGATGCCCTTGTGGCTCGACAGCGAGCCGTCCGTGCGCGCAACCACCCGCACTGCGTTTTCCAGGCACTCGAGCACCTCGAACGCCATGATGCCGTCGTCCATATAGATGGTGCGGCCCGGGGCAACCACCTGGCTCAGGTTGGGGTAGTCGATGTACAGGACCTCTGCAGTGCCCTCCTTGGCGTGCTTGGGATCCAACGAGAACAGCATCTCGTGGCCGATCTTGAACGGAATGTCAGCACCGTCCTTGGTGTTACCCGTGCGGATCTCAGGTCCCTTGGTGTCCAGAGCAATGGCCACTGGACGCCCTATGAACACCTCTTCCGAGCGGCGCACGTTGGCGATAGTCGCGCCGTGGAACTCGTGCGAGCCGTGCGAAAAGTTCATGCGAGCAATGTTCATGCCGGCCTTGCGCAGCTCAACAATCATCTCGACGGTCTGGGTCTTGGGGCCGAGCGTGCAGATGATGGAGCTCTTGCGGACGTGTGCCGGCTCTTGGTTAATGTCGAGCGACCCGAGCCACTGTAGACGAGAGGTATTGCGCGGATCAACCATGATGTCAGATAGAAAAGCAAAAGTGAGGTAAACTATATAGGTACTAGTAAAAAGTTTGGATAGTTAAAGAGAAGAAGGTGGTCAAAGCCAAAAGCCCGAGGTCAACTGTTTTTATTTATGAACGAGGCGCTGAATGGCATGACTGAAAAAAATTGGTGAGCTTTTGCGGCTTCCCCTCCTCCGCTGGGATTTGTTTGGTCGAAACTGACCTTCGTTTTCGGCAATTTGTGCCCCAATCATTCTGCCGCGTTCGCTGTTTCCAGCCGATCCTATCTCCTTCCTCAGCTCATGTCCGGTAGAGCTGGAGCATGAGCGCATACTAAAACTCTAGAGAGAGCTTGACGCTCAGCTTAAAAGACACCGCACAAAAGAGCCATTGCCAATAAGGAAAGACCATAATTAGTCAGATCTTTCTAGGACGCACTAAGCTTCTGTCAAAGATGCGCAGCGTTTTCTTTTAATTATCCATCATTTTATCAGCTATTTCGGGGTTCATAACTTTCCCACAGACACAACAAAAGATGCTGGGCGTACGAAGCGAGAGCGTAGCATTTCGGCGGAGTAAGCGGCAGGGGCTGACGATGAGCGTGACCGAGCGATACATGCGCAACGACATTCCATGTGGACTGCACGGGTGTCGCACATGTACGATGAACGCAGAGCTTGCACGCAAGGGCGTGCCGCTGCTCGATGTCACACTCGGGCAGATATTGGTGCCAGATGCAAGCGCAGTCAGCCGGTTTATAGCTCTGTTTGAGCAAGAAGATGAGCTGAAGAACCTGGTCTTTTGCCAGACTGTCATCGATGCTCTTGACCGCAGAAACCGTACACGGACGATGCGCAATGTGCGCAAAATAGCAGCAGATCCTGCGCGCAGCTCTGTGGTTTTTGCCAACGAGGTGTTTGCACAGACACGCGTGCACGGCAAAAGCGCAGATGTGGACCGTGACACTCGCGCAGTGGTGCGGGCGGCCGAGTGGTACCGTCAGCATCTGGAAGCCCAAAATAAGGCTCAGCGCGTTGTCATTCTAACCCAACGAGTAAGTGTTTTTGTTATCGCTGATGGCATCTTGATATCAGCTGGAAGCGGAAAATGATCGCTTTGTCTGATCAGTAATGACGTAAGGTATTAATTCCAAAAGTTGATTTATTAGGAAGTTTATTCGGCGGAACATGGCGTGGAAGTGTGGCGGCTGGAGGATTATCTGGCCGAGCAGCATCCGAAGCTGGTTGAGCACTTTCGGGCGATCGAGCAAGCTACACAGGACGGCGATATGGATGTGACCGCAATTTCGGCAGGCGAGTTTGCGCAGGCGCGGTTGCAAGCCAAGGCACAGGGCAGTTACGCTAAGCATTACTCTGAGGGCGATATTTCTGATGGGCTGCGCAATGGCACGCTGGTGCGCGGCACGATCCGGCTGCGGGCCGGTGGTGGCATGCGTAGCGAATCTCAGGGTGTAATAGAGCGCAGTGACGCACCAGATATTGTGGTTGTTGGACGTGCAGCGCTGAACCGTGCGTGCTCGGGCGATACAGTGGTGGTGCGGCTGCTGGGTAACTCTGAATCCAGTGTTGGCGAAGCAAAGGCAGCCGATGGAGATGACGACGATGCTGATGACGCGGCAGACAGTGAAGATGCGCTGGCAGTGGAGCAGATTGAAGCGGGCGACGAAGCTCCAGTGGTGGCAGACAAGGCCAACTTGGCCACAGCAGTGCATGGCGTTGTAGTGGGAGTGGTCGAGCGACGGTGGCGACCCTATGTTGCAACGCTGCAGGCTGATGTGGCGGGCGGAATGCGGCATTTGGCGGTGCCGGTGGACGCAGCGGTGCCAAAAATTCGCATGCACTACGCAGACACGGCGGCGATTGCGGACCGGTATTTTGTGGTGGCCGTGGATTCGTGGGAGGCCGACTCGCAGTATCCGCAGGGTCACTTTGTGCGCGCATTGGGGCGCATTGGTACACTGGATGCTGAGATAGACACAATCCTGGTGGAGCGCCAAATCGCTGTGTCGCAAGCAGCGCTGGGGTTCTCCGAAGCCAGTCTGCGCGAGATGCCTGTAAATTCGGCAGAACGTCCCTGGGCACCCAGTTCACGTGACTTGGAGGGGCGGCGAGACTTGCGAGACACTCTGATATTTAGTATCGACCCGCGGGGCAGCCAAGACATTGACGACGCAGTGTCGATGCGGCGCACACGCACTGGGTTTGAGCTGGGCGTGCATATTGCAGATGTGGCCCAGTTTGTGCAAGCAGGCTCAGCTACAGACGCAGCGGCACGAGCGCGTGGCACAACAGTGTATCTGGCAGACCGGCGGTTCAACATGATTCCCGAAGTGCTGAGCGAGCGTGTGTGTTCGCTACGCGGCAGCAGCGACCGACTGGCGGTTTCAGTGATATGGGATATGGACCACGAGTACAATGTTGAGCGCACATGGTTTGGGCGTTCAGTGATCCGCTCAGCGTGCGAAATGTGCTACGAGCAGGCGCAGGAGCTGCTGGATGGGCAGTGCAAAGTGGAAGGACTAGATCCAAAGCTCGAGCCACAGCTCGCAACAGGCGTAAAAGAGCTGACAACTGCAATGCGTGTGCTACGCTCGCGTCGGAGACTTGGTGGAGCGCTAGAACTGGCCAGCACCGAAATTAAATTTGCGTTTGATCCGCAAACCCATGCAGTGGCGGCAGCAGCACCCAAGCGCAGCCTGGAAATCCACGGTGTGATCGAGGAAGCAATGGTGTTTGCCAACGCAGCTGTGGCACGCCGCATTCACGAATCGTTTCCTACAGCAGCATTGTTGCGACGTCATCGCAGCCCTACAGCAGACCGGTTTGAGCGGTTGCAGCGGGCAGTGCGTGCACGTGGGCTTGATGTCGACTGCTCGTCTAATCTGGCGCTGGCACAGTCGCTGCAACGTATTGCGGGCGAGGCGGGCGATGCTGACATGGCGTTTTTGGTCAAGGCGATGGCCACGCTTGCCATGCAGGAAGCTGACTATTTTGCCACAGGCGATTGTGCGACAGAGGCGTTTGCGCACTACGGGCTGGCGCTGGAGTATTACACGCACTTTACGTCGCCGATCCGACGGTATGCTGACATTGTGGTGCACCGCCAGTTGTTAGCAGCCCTGCAAGAGCCATCGGAGACACCAAAGCCGACTGAACTGTCGCAGGCGTGGGTGGGAACAACCGCCATGCGACTGAACGAGCGCAACCGGCAATCCAAGCTTGCACAGCGTGAGTCGACAGAGCTGTTCCAGAGCAGGTACATTGCGCAACTGTCAGGCGATGGGCAACATGTGGTGGCCGACGGCGTAGTGGCCGAAGTGCGTACAAATGGGCTGATCGTGTTTGTACCGAAATTTGGCATTCGAGGGCCTGTGCATCTGCGCGACAAAACAGGGCATATCCGTTTGCCGCTGTCGACCCTGACCGGGCGGCCTCGTGACGCCGACACACATATTGATGGCTGCTCTGACTTTAGCGCAGACGCCGGGCGCCTGTCCATTCGTCTGCCCATCGATGCGCCGGCGTTCCACCTGGGCGGCGGCGCCAATGTTGCGTTTTCTGTGTTTGACCACGTAACAGTTCTGCTCCGTGTGCTCGAGACGCGTCGTCGGCGTGCTCCTGTGTATATGACGCTCGTCAGCCGCGCCTCGTCAAACATTCGTGCATATCGGTCGACTTTGGCTCCTTTGGACCGCACGTTCCGCGTCTCGGCTGCGCGTCCCACAGCAGATCAGGATGCTGAGCCAGCAGAACCCAAGGGTCCGTCCAAGACAACAGGGGTCCAGAAACCAGGGCCAGCAAAACCATCTCCCGACTATTATTCTGTTCTAGAAAAGTTTGGCCAACTGTCGCTGCTCGAAACAACACATGCGGCTCAGATGCTGTAGAACTGATCTGATATGTAAAAACAGTTTTCCCTTTTTCGTGTTCTCCACTTCAAGTCTTGATATTTTTCTTTTTTATTATTTTCAATCGTTTGTTATGAGCACTCGGAAATTCCATACAGAGTCGAGTGACAACGAAGACGGCGGAGAGTTGTGGATATCGCCAAAGCTGCCGCGGGCCAGCACGCACCCGGTCAGGGGCCGAGCCAACACACAGCCGACCAAGCCCACGGCCAGCACACAGCCGACCAAAGCATCGGCCAAGCCTCTGGTCAACTCCCCGAGAACCAAAGCCGGACATTCAACAGAGAACCGGACCAAACTAGAACGGCGGTTATCAGCAGCACAAACACTGGCGTGGGTGGCGCCCCGGATCCTTTTTCTGTTTGCACTTGGATGGGCGTGGGCAGCCAGCGTACAGTTCTTCCATGCTCAAGCAGACCAAGCGTGGGGGTTTGGCGACTACGACTCGAGCGACTCTAGCGACTCGGACGACGATGTGCGGGGCCAGCGACATGTGGTGGCCCGGGCTCTGGGCGGTGCGCAGTGGGCCGGCGCAGCGAGCGGCGCATTGACTGTATGCGTGGGCCTCGGGCTGCCGTTTCTCGACGTGCGGTGGCAGAGCTTCCCGGCATCGCGTATGGACTGGCACAGCGTGTTGCGCAGCGCCGGCGGGTTTCTGGGAGTCAACTACGCAGCACTTAAACTGCCGTTCGAGTCGGCGGCGCAGTCGGCCTTGGCCATGCTGATCATCTCGCTGGGCCTGTGGACTGTGTGCGACGGGTCGCTTCACGGTCTACTTGTTGCAGGGAGCGCTGCCCTGGGCAGCACATGGCTTCTGCTTATGCACGTGGTTACTCGTGCCGATGTTGCCCTGGACGACTGCGCGAGCTTGTTGCCGGTGCTGCCCAGCATTCTGTTCACTTATTGCGTAATGATCGGCTGCGTCGGCCGTCGTTTGGGCTACCACCCGCAATGGCGCCAACCGTCGCGCACCTCGTAAATATATTTTTTTCTGATCCATGCTCCCATAAAACTGTCATGGCATTTGAGACCCGGGCCTGTGATTAAATTCCACCGACGCTCGCTTTTTTTGGGAAATCCTTAACGCAAAGTCTCTAAATAAGAGACAGACCCCGATTTTATAAAAGCACAGCACGGACTTGTGGCTGACTCCGGTTAGCGACTTATGAAGTTGACTGTCGTCAACATCTCGGAGATTATATGAAGGACCCGGTTGGGTGTAGTGGCAGTTAGTGCTTGGCTTTCATGCCAACACGATGGCAGCGATTACAATAATTGGGCCCACACAATTACAAATCAAATCAAAATATTAATTAAAAATTATCAAACAAAACTTTTATGGGGAAAAAGCAACAAGAAAATGTTGCTGCGAAATCGTGGAAGTTATTTACACGCCCAAGATAAGCCCGATCACTTCACCATGGAAAAACAAGAAAGTAGAGCATGGATCGCGTGATTGGTCAATTGTCCGAGCGGCCAAACAGGACATGATGGGTTTTCTTGAATGAGCCCCTTTCCGAGTGGCTGTGAGATAAGAGCCTCGATTTTTATTGAACGAGGTGGAAGTTTCTCAGACGCTAAGCTAAGAGGCGCTTGGCCCTTTTTTTTGTATTTTTGGCAACTTGGCCGACAGTAGATGGTACGGAAATCAGTGATTGGCCCCCGTCCAGAAACAATCCGGCTCTCTCTTGGCCCAAAAGCAAGCTCGGTTTTCTCGATCCTCTCCCTCTTCCTTTGTATTTCAAGACTCACTCTACAGCTTTTATATTATTATATAGCCGTTTTTGAAGAACAAAAAAAAGAAAGCACAGCACTTGCAGCGTTTTATAGGTAAGCAAACGAGCGGGTTCTTAATCTTGTTTAGGGTTTGGTAGAGGGGATGGAAGCTGTTCAGCTTTCACATGCCAGCAGTTGCCTGTTTTGTCTCGAGATCGGTCTTAATGACTGGGCTCGTCGGAGCAGGTGTCCCTAAAGTAGACAAAACGACGGGGCTGGCTTTGAAAACATGTGCTGCTACTTTTTTGCATATATGAGGAAGGAACGAGGCGGGGGCGCCCTAGAATCATTCTTTGCTAACAAACATGGCTTTTAATATGTAGGCACAAGTCAGAATTACAAGTTGGTGTGGTTCAAAGGCTTTTGCAACGTTCTGGACTTGGCAAATAATCAGCTAGAGTTCCTTGTTCGAGTGGGGAAAAAAGATTCGCTTTTCTTCTTATTCCTTGTTTATTTTACCACTCTACCGTCCTGCATATCTCTTTTGGCGCACAAAACGAGATTGTAAAAGTTTGCTCGCTTCAAATACGAGCGATCTGGTAAGTTTGGCAAATCATTTGTGCTACTGCGAGTACTGCGTTTGTGATCTGGTGTCCACCTCCCCCAATCCACTGCATGGTAGCTCCTTTTTAGCTCGTTTGCTTCTTTGCCACAACGCATTGACAATACGCGTTCACGCAAGGCTTTAGAGCGCATGTATGGACTTTGGCGCATATATGGGCTTTGAGCGCATGTATGGCTTTTCAACGCATGCATGCATCGACTTTTTGTCAACACATCAAACATGCTAACAAGGTACACTGTACAATTGTAGATTAATCTTTTTTCCGGTGATCAGCCTCGCACAACATTAAAGGCGTGCTATTTTCAGAAAAAATCATGAGCGGACAACAGGCAAAGACAGCAGCCGAGGCGCTGCGTCCACTGAACATCCGGTACTCCACGACAGAGCTGACCGTGTTGGTGGCAAACGAGCTGTGGGCAGCGGCCGAGCAAGTGCGCGAGCAGTTCCAGGCCACGGCATGGATTGCGTCGGCGCCAACGGACGCTGAAAGCAATGAAGTTGAAGCAATTGAGCTGGCTGCACGGTTCCTAAAGTTCAGCGTGTCGCAGCTACCTTCACTGCCCGAGGGCCTGCCGTGGACGGACCTGGTGCGTGTGCTGTTCAAGCACTTCCGCGAGACGTTCTTGCGTGGCAACGACGTGCACGTAGCCAGCGCGTCACTGGTACCTGCCGCACGGCGGGCTGTCATTAACGCGTACTACTCAGCACAGGTGCTGCTGGACGAGCCGCTCGAGGGCTGCGAGCCAGCGCTGCTTGAACAGGTTACGAGTCAGAAGGCCGCGCTGTTTGCAGTGTTTGGCGGCCAGGGCAACGTCGAAGAGTACTTTGACGAGACGCAGGAGGTGTTTGACACATACGAGCCCCTGGTTCGCGACTTTGCCGAAAAGATGTCTGCGGCGCTGAAGCGCGCTGCGCGGTCGCCGCAGGCACAGACAGTGTGCCCCAAGGGCCTGGACATTATGTCGTGGCTGGCCAGTCCTGATGCGCGCCCAGACCTGCACTATCTGCTGAGTGTGCCGATCAGCCTGCCGATAGTCGGCTTTACGCAGCTGCTGCACGTGCTGGTGCTGTGCAAGGCCACACGGCGCTCGCCTGGAGAGCTGGCTGAGCTGTTTACCGGCGCCACTGGTCACAGCCAGGGTATCATCACGTCAGTGGTGTTTGCCTCGATGACCGACATTGACTCGTTCTACTCGCTGTCAGAGAAGGCACTCGGTATGCTGTTTGCCATTGGCATGCACGCGCAGCTGGCACGGCCGCCAACGACGACCAACCCAGCCATCCTCGAAGACTCACTGGAGAACGCCGAGGGCACGCCTGGCCCGATGCTCAGTGTGTCGCGTCTGCGCCAGAGCGACGTTGAGAAGCACATTGAGGCGACCAATCGCCATTTGCCAGCGGATCGCCAGATTGCCTTGTCGCTGATTAACGGCCCACGGTCGTTTGTGGTCACTGGCCCAGCCCAGTCTCTGTACGGCCTGAACCTCAGCTTGCGCAAGCTCAAGGCTCCGGCGGGCCTGGACCAGAACCGTGTGCCGTTCTCGCAGCGCAAGCTGCAGTTTTCCACGCGCTTCCTACCCATCACCGCGCCGTTCCACTCTGAATACCTCGCCGCAGCGCCTGAGCTGGCCATGCAAGACATTGAGGCCAACGGCTGGATTCTTGACGCTGCACAGCTGCGCATTCCGGTACTGTCGGGCGACGACGGCAGCGACTTGCGTAACGAGAAGGACTTGACGCGCAAGCTGGTTGACAGTCTGTGCGTGCTTCCTGTTGACTGGACACGCGCGACACAGATTGACCAGAACGTCACCCATGTTATCGACTTTGGTCCAGGCGGTGTCAGCGGCATTGGTGGTCTGACCAACCGCAACAAGGAGGGCACTGGTGTGCGGGTTGTGCTGGCTGGCGCGCTTGAGTCGAGCAACTCTGACTTGAGCACCAAGGCTGCACTGTTTGACACGCGCGAGTCGTCTGTCGTGTACTCGCAGAACTGGCAGCGCGATTATGCGCCGCGTCTGGTGCGCTGTGCAGGCGACAACTCGATGCACATTGACACGCCGATGAGCCGACTGCTGGGCAAGCCGCCAGTGATGGTCGCCGGTATGACGCCGTCAACCGTTGGTGCCGAGTTTGTGTCCGCAGTGATGCGCGCAGGCTACCACATTGAGCTGTCGGGCGGTGGACACTTTAGCGAGCCCATGTTGCGCGACAAGGTCGATAAGATTCTCAAGCTTGTGGACCCTGGTCTTGGCGTCTCGATTAACTCGATCTACATCAACCCGTTCCTGTGGAACATCCAGTTCCCTGCGATGAAGGCCATGCGTAGCGAGGGTGTGCCGATGGAGGGTCTGTGCATTGGTGCTGGTGTGCCGTCGTTTGAGGTCACCAACGAGATCATTGACAACATTCGCGAGGTTGGGTTCCGCCACATTGGCCTAAAGCCCAGCTCGGTTGCGACCATTCGCCTGGTCATTAAAATTGCCCAGGCCAACCCGGACTTCCCCATCCTGTTGCAGTGGACGGGCGGTCGGGCCGGTGGTCACCACTCGTTTGAGGATTTCCATCAGCCGATTCTGGAGACCTACGGTGCGATTCGTAATCAAAAGAATATTGTGCTGGTGGCAGGTTCAGGCTTTGGTGGTGTTGACGACACGCTGCCGTACCTGACTGGTGACTGGACCCGCAAGTTTGACTGCGCACCCATGCCATTTGACGGCTGCCTGTTCGCATCTCGCGTGATGGTGGCCAAGGAGGGTGGTGCGTCAGACTCGGTCAAGGAGGCGATTGTGGCCGCACCGGGTATTGATGACTCTGAGTGGGAGAAGACCTACCAGGGACCAGCCGGTGGCATTGTTACAGTTCTGTCAGAGCTGGGCGAGCCCATTCACAAGATTGCCACTCGTGGTGTCATGCTGTGGAAGGAGCTGGACGACACTATCTTTTCGCTGCCTCGCGATAAGCGCTTGTCCGCGCTGTTGGCCAAGAAGGATTACATTATTCGTCGGCTCATGGATGATTTCCAAAAGCCGTGGTTTGGCAAAAAGGCCGATGGAACGACGGTTGATCTGGAAGAGATGACGTATGCCGAAGTTGCTGTGCGTCTGATCGAAGTACTGTACGTCAAGCACCAGTCGCGGTGGATTGATGTAACCATGCGTAACCTGGTCGGAGACTACTTGCTGCGTCTTGAGGAGCGGTTTACCAGCCACGAGGGCCCAGCTCTGTTGCAGTCGTTTACCCAGATTAACGACCCCCTGACCTCCGTCGCCGCTATCCTAGATGCTTACCCCGAGTGCCACACGCAGCTACTCACATCCGAGGATGTGCAGTTCTTTATTAACCTGTGCATGCGCCCAGGACAAAAGCCGGTGCCATTTATCCCGCTGATGGACAAGGATTTCCACATTTGGTTCAAGAAGGACTCGCTGTGGCAGGCCGAGGATGTGGACGCAGTGGCGGACCAGGACGTGGGACGGGTGTGCATCTTGCAGGGCCCAGTGGCAGTGCGCTATTCGACGCAGGCCAACCAGCCCGTGCGGGAGATTTTGGATAACATTTACCATGGCCAGATTGCCGCGCTGCTTGAGCGTTACTACGAGGGCGACGAGTCCAAGGTGCCTCAGGTTGGCTATCTGAGCAACGTTGCTGTGGCTCCAGCTGTGCCTGCTCATGTGCGGGTCGAGGTCACCGAGACTGAGCGGGTGTTTACTCTGCCCGCGCGGGCAGCCCAGCTGCCGGCTACTGACGCATGGCTCCAAGCTCTGGGCGGTAGCGAGCTAAACTGGCTGCGGGCGCTGCTGACTACGCCTATTGTGGTGCAGGACCGCATGTACACCAGCAACTTTACGCAGCGTGTACTGCGGCCGCGTGTGGGCCAGGTGGTCAAGGTAAAGCTGGTGGATGAGCAGCCTCAAACGTTATCTGTAATTGACGCCAGCGGAACCACTGCTTTGGACATCAGCATTGATGCTGATAACTTGATCCGCTTTAACCTGTACTCGGCGCCGCGCGGCTCCGTATGCACGCTCGAGCTGCAGTTCCGCTACCATGCAGCGATGCCGTACGCACCGATTCACGAGGTGATGGAAGGTCGTAACGAGCGCATTAAGCGGTTCTATGCTCAAGTGTGGTTTGAGAAGAGCGAAGACGGCGAGAACGTGATCTCTGTTGACGATCCGGAGTTTGAGTTTACTCATACGAACGAGCTGATCCGCAAGGAGGACATTCGCCAGTTCTGCCTGGTGGTTGGCAACCAGTCTGACCGCTACGTCGAGCACACTGATGGCATAGTGTACGCGCCAATGGACTTTGCTGGACGTGCGTGCTGGCCGATGACGTGCAAGAGCATTCTGCCCAAGATTGTCGACGGAGATGTGCTGAACCTGGTTCACATGTCGAACGGTTTCCGCATGATTGACGGAGCTGAGCCGCTAAAGGCCGGTGACGTGGTTGAGAGCCGTGCGCGCATTGTTGAGGTGACGAACGAGGAGACCGGTAAGCGGTCGCGCATTCGTGGACATGTGTACCGCGATGGAAAGCCTGTGGTTGAGGTGACGACGTCATTCTTCTACCGTGGAGCGTTTTCGGACTTTGCCAAAACGTTCCGCAACGTTGATGAGCAGCCTGCGCGGGTGACGCTGGAGTCTTCGCTGGACGTGGCGGTGCTAAAGTCAAAGGAGTGGTTTGTACCTCTGGAGGCTACCAGCCATGAGCTGCTGCCGGGCGCTATTCTCGAGTTCCGCTTGGCGTCCGAGTACCGGTTCAAGAGCCGCACAACATACTCGGGCATCCGCACGCACGGCCGTGTGATGATGCAAGTGTCGACCAAGGAGTACGTACACATTGCAGATGTGGAGTACGAGTGCGGCGAGTCTGTGGGTAACCCAGTTGTTGAGTACCTGAAGCGCCGTGGCCAGCCAATCTCGGACTCGTTCTACTTTGAGAACGGCGGCTACTCGCTTATGCCGCGTGGTTCCGAGTTTAGCTCGATTGTCCACTCGCCGGGTACCAATGAGCCGTACTCGAACATCTCGAACGACCACAACCCGATCCACACGAACGCGTACTTTGCCGACTACGCTGAGCTGCCGGGCACAATCACCCACGGCATGTGGACCAGCGCGTCGACCCGCAAATTTGTCGAGACGTTTGCCGCCGACAACCATCCCGAGCGCGTTAAGGCGTACGAGGTTGACTTTGTTGGTATGGTGCTCCCCAATGACCAGCTGGAGACCAAGCTGTCGCATGTGGGTATGAAGGACGGTCGCAAGCTGATCAAGATTGAGACGTTCAACCAGCATGGCGACAAGGTGCTGGAGGGCATGGCTGAGGTTGAGCAGCCCATTACTGGCTACACATTTACCGGCCAAGGCTCACAGGAGCCGGGCATGGGCATGGACCTGTACGAGCAGTCAGAGACTGCGCGCCAGCTGTGGGACCGCGCCGACCTCCATATGCGCGAGACCTATGGCATCTCGATTATTGATATTGTCCGTAACAATCCGCTGGAGCGCACGGTGTACTTTGGCGGCGACAAGGGAGCAACCATTCGCCAGAACTACTGCTCGCTGACGTACGAAACGGTTGACGCTGAGGGCGAGATCAAGGTTCTGCGCCTGTTCCCCGACATTGCCGATGACTCGCCATTCTACACGTTCAAGTCGCCTACTGGTCTGCTGCAGGCTACGCAGTTTACGCAGCCGGCGCTGATGCTGTTTGAGCTGGCGTCGTACACGGACATGCGTGCCAAGTCGCTGATTCAAAAGAATGCGCCGTTTGCCGGACATTCGCTGGGTGAGTACGGTGCGCTGAGCGCAATTGGCGGCGTGTTGGCTGTCGAGTCTGTTGTTGAAGTGTGCTTCTATCGCGGTATGACCATGCAGCGTGCAGTCGAGCGTGATTCACAGAACCGCTCGCAGTACAGCATGGTGGCAGTTAACCCTACGCGTGTGGGCAAGAGCTTTGGGCAGGAGGCCCTGGACTTTGTGATTAGCTCGATCCGCCACCAGTGCAAGGGGCTGTTGGAGATTGTCAACCACAATGTCGAGAACTGGCAGTACGTCGTGGCCGGAGAGCTCCGTCTGCTGGACACGCTGACCAACGTGCTCAACTTTATCTTTAGCCAGAAGATTGACGTGTCAAAGCTGATTCAGGAGATGCCGCTGGAGGCTGTGCAGGAGCAGTTGGGCAAGATTATCGATGGTGCTGTGGCTAAGGCTGATGCCAAGCAAGCACGCGACGGCTTTATCCACCTGGAGCGCGGCCAATCGACCATCCCGCTTTCGGGCATCGATGTGCCGTTCCACTCGAGCTTTTTGCTGTCTGGCGTCGGACCGTTCCGCAACTTCCTTTCTAAGAAGCTGCGTCTCAGCGACATCAACTACAGTTTGCTCAAGCACCTGTACATTCCTAACCTGACGGCGCGTCCGTTCGAGGTCTCGCGCGATTACTTTGAGGAGGTACACGGGCTTACGGGCTCGGCTCGCGTGGCCAAGACACTCAAATCGTGGGATGATGCAGCTCTGGCTGATCCGGCTGAGCTGCAGCGCTTGTCGCACGTAATGCTTGTTGAGCTTCTGGCGTACCAGTTTGCGTCGCCTGTGCGCTGGATCGAGACCCAGGACCAGCTGTTTAAAGAGTATGGCATCGAGCGCTTTATTGAGTTTGGCCCTAGCCCGACGCTATGCGGCATGGCGCAGCGCACGCTAAAGTTCAAGTATGAGGCATATGATGATGCGATTGCGCACCGCCGTTCGACCCTGTGCATTTCCAAGAACGAAAAGGAACTGTACTACTCGTACGATCCGGAGCCAGAGACTGAAGAGGCAGGGGAAGCGTCTTCTCCGGCTGCTGCCGCGGCGGTGGCTGCCCCTGTTGCTGCTGCAGCTCCGGCTGCTCCTGTGGCGGCTCCTGCTGCTGGCGGTGCTGGTGCGCCGATCGATGACGCGCCTATTAAGGCTGTCGACATCATCCATACTATTGTGTGCCAAAAGCTGAAAAAGTCACTGGACGAGGTACCGCTGAGCAAGTCAGTCAAGGAGCTAGTTGGCGGCAAGTCAACGATGCAAAACGAGATTTTGGGCGACTTGCAAAAGGAGTTTGGCAACGATGTGCCCGAAAAGTCCGAAGAGACACCGCTTAGCGAGCTGGCTGAAAGCATGACGTCGTTTAGTGGTGCGTTGGGCAAGCATTCGAGCGGTCAGGTTGCGCGGCTTATTAGCAGCAAGATGCCTGGTGGTTTCTCGCAGTCGACGGCTCGCAGCTACCTGCAGTCGAGCTACGGGCTGGGCCCGCAGCGCCAAGACGGTCTGCTGCTTCTGGGTCTGACGGCTGAGCCGGCGGCTCGCCTAGGCGGAGAGGCTGATGCCAAGGCATGGCTCGATACGCTGGCGCAGACGTACGCCAAGAAGGCTGGCATCTCGTATGCGGCCGCAGGCGGAGCAGCAGGCGGAGCAGCGGGAGGAGCGGCAGTTGCAGTTGTCAACAGCGAAGCGTTTGACAAGGCACAGCGCGAGCAGCACCGCATGGTTACGCAGCAGCTGGAAGTGCTGGCGCGTTACCTGGGCATTGATCTGCGCAAGGGTGACCGGGCCTTTGAGGCTGCGCGTGTCGAAAGTGGCATGCTGCAGGCTGAGGTTGATCTGTGGATGGAGGAGCACGGTGAGTTCTACGCGAATGGAATCAAGCCGGCGTTTGATGCGCGCAAGGCACGTACATTCGACTCGTACTGGAACTGGGCGCGTCAGGATGCGTTGATTCTGTACTACGAGATTCTGTTTGGCCGCCTGACTGAGGTTGATCGCGAGATCACTTCGCAGTGCATCCGGCTGATGAACCGTGCGAACCCGTCGCTGATGCGCTACATGGCGTACCACATTGCCACGACTGACGAGAGCAAGGGTGAGACGTACAAGCTGGCGCGCGATTACGCACAGATGCTGTATGAGAACTGTGAGCTTGCGCTGGACCACTCGCCTGTGTACAAGGATGTTGACTTCCCGACCGGCCCGCACACTGAGGTCACGCCCAAGGGCGATATTGACTACGCCGAGGTGCACCGCTCGGATGAGCGCAAGCTGCTGGACTATGTGCGCAAGATGCAGGCTGGTGGCGAGCTGACGCAGTTCTCGGGCCGCCAGCGTGTTGAGCAGAACTTGGCCAAGATCTACCGCTTGATCAAGCAGCAGAACAGCATGAAGAAGGACAGCAAGCTGGCCATTCAGGGCTTGTACACTGACGTGTTGCGTGCGCTGCACATGTCGCCGCGCATCATGGAGGAGTCTGGTGTGCGTCGCATTTACAGCCGCTCGCGTCTGTCGGGCACGGCAGATGCACCAGCAGCTGAAACGCCAAAGGAGACCATTCCGTTCCTGCATTTGAAGCGCAAGCAGCCGACTGGTGAGTGGCAGTTCAACTCGAAGCTGACTGGCATGTACCTGGACGTTTTGACCGAGATGTGCAACAACGGTCAGACGTTTACCAACAAGAACGTGCTGATGACGGGCTGCGGCAAGGACTCGATTGGCGCAGAGGTGCTCAAGGGTCTGCTGAGCGGCGGTGCCAAGGTAGTGGTGACGACATCGCGCTACAACCGCGCAGCCATGCTGTACTACCAGGGCATGTACCAGCAGTTTGGTGCACGTGGCTCGACCCTGATTGTCGTGCCCTTCAACCAGGCATCGCTGCAGGATGTGAAGAAGCTTGTCGAGTTCATTTACGATGACTCTCCACGCAGCGAGAACCTGGGCTGGGATCTTGACTTTGTCATTCCGTTTGCGGCGATTCCCGAGCAGGGCCGCGAGATCACCGACATTGACTCGCGCTCGGAGCTGGCGCATCGCATTATGCTGACCAACTTGCTGCGTCTGCTGGGTGAGATCAAGACCAAGAAGGCTGAGCGTGGCTATGAGACGCGGCCGGCGCAGGTCATTCTGCCTATGTCGCCTAACCACGGTCTGTTTGGATCTGATGGTCTGTACAGCGAGAGCAAGATTGCGCTGGAGACGCTGTTCAACCGCTGGTACTCTGAGTCGTGGTCTGCGTACCTGACGGTTACGGGTACAGTTATTGGCTGGACGCGTGGTACGGGCTTGATGAACGCCAACAACATTGTTGCTGAGGGCATTGAGAAGCTCGGCGTGCGCACGTTCTCGACGCAGGAGATGGCGTTCAACATTCTGGGTCTGATGCACCCGACGATTAGCGCGCTGGCGCAGACGGAGCCTGTGTGGGCGGATCTCAATGGTGGATTCCAGTTTATTCCTGATTTGAAGGAGGCGACTGCGCGTCTGCGTGCCAGCATCCGCGAGTCTAGCGAGGTCAAGAAGGCAGTGTCGGCCGACTCTGCGCTGGACTTTAAGGCGGTGGCTGGGCCCAAGGGTGCGCGCATGCACCAGTCGCGTGTGATCAAGCCTCGCGCCAACCACAAGTTCCCGTTCCCCGAGATTAGCTCGTACGAGAACCTCGAGCACCTGCGCTACCTGCAGGGCATGATTGATCTGGACAAGGTTGTGGTGGTTACTGGATATGGTGAGGTGGGCCCGTACGGTAACGCCGAGACGCGCTGGGAGATGGAGGCGTATGGCGAATTCTCGCTGGAGGGCTGCATTGAGCTGGCGTGGGTGATGGGCTACATCAAGCACTTTAACGGACGGCTGAAGAACAAGCAGCTGTACTCGGGCTGGGTCGATGCCAAGAGCGAGGAGCCGGTCGACGACAAGGACATCAAGCAGCGCTACGAGAAGCAGATTCTCGAGCACACTGGTATCCGTCTGATCGATCCTGATATGCTTGACGGCTACGACCCCAACAAGAAGCCGCTGATGCGTGAGCTGCAGATTGAGCACGACATGGAGCCGTTTGAGGCCAGTGCTGAGGAGGCGGCGGCGTTCAAGCTGCGCAACAACGACATGGTCGACACTTGGGAGACTGTGGATGGAACTTGGATGGTGCGGTTCCTCAAGGGCGCGATGCTAATGATTCCCAAGGCGCTGCGGTTTGACCGGCTGGTAGCCGCTCAGGTGCCTTCGGGCTGGGATCCGGTGAGATACGGAATTCCCAAGGACGTGTCCGACCAGGTCGATCCAATTACATGCTTTGTGTTGGTGGCCACCGTCGAGGCGCTGGTGCGCTCAGGCATCACTGATCCGTACGAGTTCTACAAGTACGTGCATGTGAGCGAAGTAGGAAACTCGACGGGCTCGGGTGTCGGCGGCATGAACTCGAACAAGCTGATGTACAAGGAGCGCTACTTTGACAAGGACGTCCAGAACGACGTTCTGCAGGAGACGTTTATCAACACTATGGCGGCGTGGGTCAATCTGCTGCTGATGTCATCGTCGGGCCCAATCAAGCCCACGGTGGGAGCGTGTGCGACGTCGGTGCTGTCGCTGGACGTGGCAATTGACACGATCCAGAACGGCAAGGCCAAGATCATGTTGTGTGGTGGATTTGATTTCTTCCAGGAGGACGGGTCGTACGAGTTTGCGCAGATGAAGGCAACCAGCAACACGCTGGACGAGTATGCCCGCGGCCGCACGCCGGCTGAGATGTCGCGTCCGTGCACGAGCACTCGCAGTGGATTTATGGAGGGCGAAGGTGCTGGTATCATGACTGTGATGTCGGCCACCACGGCGCTGGAGATTGGTGTGCCTGTGTACGGTGTACTGGCCATGTGCGGAACGGCTATGGACAAAGAAGGTCGGTCGGTTCCGGCACCAGGCCAGGGTATTCTGACCTCGGCGCGCGAGATGGCGAGCTCAGTGCCATCGCCGCTGCTTGACATCAAGTACCGCCGTCGCCAGCTGGATCAGCGGCGTGCAGCGATCAAGGAGTGGGAGCAGCGCGAGAAGGATTACGTGCAGCAAGAGCTCGAGGCGCTAAAGGCGTCGCCTGCAGGTCTGCCGTGCGACGACGAGGCGTTTGTGCGCCAGCGTTCGGAGTTTATCGCGAACGAGGTGCGGCGCCAAGAAGGCGAGGCGCTGAGTCTGTGGGGCAACAACTTCTGGAAGCAGGACCCGCGCATTGCACCGCTGCGGGGCGCTCTGGCTGTGTGGGGTCTGACTGTCGATGACATTGGCGTAGCGTCGTTCCACGGAACATCGACCAAAGCCAACGACAAGAACGAGTCGCAAGTCATTGATCGCCAGTTCAAGCACTTGGGTCGCACGCCTGGAAATGCGTGCCCGGCCATCTGCCAAAAGTGGCTCACCGGTCATCCAAAGGGCGCTGCCGCCGCGTGGATGCTCAACGGCGTGTTGCAAGTGCTGCGCACGGGTATTATTCCGGGTAACCGCAACGCTGACAATATTTCGGCCGAGCTTGAACAATACGAGCACATTTTGTATCCGTCGCAGTCGATCCAGACGGACGGTATCAAGGCAGGTCTGCTAAAGTCGTTTGGCTTTGGCCAAGTGGGCGGCGAAGTTTTGGTTTTGCATCCAGACTTTTTGGCTGCAGTGCTGGAGCCCGAGCAGCTGGCAACGTATTCGGCAAAGGTCAAGGCCCGCGAGTCGCAGTCGTACCGCTACTGGCACGACACGCTGGCTGGCGTGCATCCGTTTGTGCAGATCAAGACGGAAGCTCCGTACACGGAGGCCCAGGAGTCGCAGGTTTACTTGAACCCGCTGGCCCGCGCCGAGTACGATCCGGCTACCAAGAAGTACATGTTCAAGCGGACTAACCAGGCTGATGTTGTCAAGCACTAAGGCAGTTTATTTCTTTTACTATTGCTTTTTGGTTAATATACCAGTCTTCATTCATTTAAGCTTGGATTTTGTTTGTTTCGAGGTAATAATTGGCTATTTATTGTTGTGTTTATGCTTGAATTTCTTCTCTTGGATCACTAGTAGTTTATCCATTTTTAGCTAGAATTTAATCTGCATTCGATTCTGCAATTTTTGACAACATGGGTTGTCAAATTTATGTAGCTGTTTTTGACAACACGTATTGTCAAACTGACGCATCCGTTTGTGTTTGAAACTCTTTATTTTTCTCCAACTATTTGTAAGCTCTTTTATAAAATGCTTAACGATACGAGATTACCACACTATGTTTTAGAGAAAATACTATTATATTGTGTTTATGAACGGTTTGACGGTATAGAAGACTGGAAACAACGTATTCCTCTTGTTGGCGTCTGTAAAAAATGGACTGATATTCTGCGCCCAGCTGTTTTTAGTACCGCCTATTTATATTACAGTCCATCTAATGGCCGCAGGGAATGGGAGACAAATATAGATTGTATTGCCATTCGGGGCTGGTTCAATCGTGTGAAAAGTGTGAATATTCGCATTACATTTCCTGTTAACGCCATGTTGGTTTTAAATAAGCTGCAAAGCATACTTCAACTTGACATAATTAATTGGAGAAGCATAGTGCGCCTTAATATTGTTTTTGATATTAACGATATCGGCCATTCAAGTAATTATTTAGGCATATTGGATAAGCGTACTGTTGATTTCACTCGAAAGCTGATTTTCAGAATGCCTAATGTAATTGGTCTGCATATTAGGCTGTTTTATAACGCCAATTTTCTTCAACAATTAATGCTGCTGGTTGTTAACGCGTATTCTGCGCAATTGCAACTACTTGATATATGGCCAATATTAAATATGCCAAGAACGCATTTGGGTTCCAACTTGGCATTCTTGACGCTTGAATTTAGCGACAACATATTTAAAAAACATATGTCAATTTGTGCAGAGCCTCTACGCGAACTTTGCTTATATAAAGTGCCGGCAGACATTCCGTGGCACATATTCCATAGTAATTCAGATCCCGGGCAAATTAACTTTAAGAACTTACAAAAGCTAGTTATATTGTATGACAATGCAGATGGCAATGACTACTCACATACGCAATTAACTCCAGCTGGTTTTGCAATAGCAAACAGCATTAATAATTCTACAGACCATACAGTATCCGCAACCAATGGGAATTATATATACAAGCTGTTATTTCCAAATATTAAAAAGCTATATATACAGAGGTGTTCAAATGAATATATACCTTTAAATGTTGAATTTGGCCGTACACTTGATGTGTTTAAGTTATCAGGAAAGTTACAAGACATCTTACAGTGGGTTACTATTCCGCAAAGTACTCAAAAGCTTGAAATGACAATAGATGCAGATAAAAAAGTAACAGCAACTGATAATACAAGGATGTTAAACAAATTGCTAAAAGTCACTGCACGCTATTATTACAGAATATTGAATATATCTCGGATATCTGCCGAATTTTACCTATCATCGGTAGTTTGGGGTAATATAAACATGTTAGTTATTACTGATATTGACATTACCGATATCATAACTCTGTTATCTACAACACCACGTTTAAAGAAACTAATTGTTTATTCTATTGTGTTTGGTGATTACACAACATTAGACAAAGTTGAGCAACTATTCCAACAACGGGTAGACACTCAGCTATTTGCCCTTGATTTAAAAGCACTTGTTATTCGTTGTAATAAGGAGTATAATCATAATGCTTTTTTGGCGGTTATATACAATTTAATGACTCACGCTAAATCATTGTCTCAAATAGATGTTCCAGAAAAGTTTGTGAGCCAAGTGATGATGATTATTGATGTTCAAAAAGACTATTATCCTCATTTTGCAAAGATTCACGTACTTCAATTAATTAAGAAGTTTTTAATCCAAATAAATTAAACAATATTATAAATGTTAACAAACAATACCGTACAGTTTTAAAATTACACAACGTTACTTATTCATTCCCATTAATATAGCACAAGATAACATCCAACAATATTATGCATTTAAAATGTCTAGAACTGTAGAAAAGATGAGCACTTAATGGCGGCGTTTATTCTAGTTTAACTAGCAAAATAGAAAAGCTTATACGGCAGCTCTCAGAAGTGGTAAACATGCATATTCATTTTTTGGCGTCGGCAGGTGGCACATATGTGGTCTCGTTTCCTTTGAAGTAGCAGTTGGTGCTTACGTTCTTGATGGCAAACTTGAACGGCGCTGCAGCCCAGTTAACCTTGCCACCAGCCCAGTCGGCTGTGCCCTTGGCGCCTGCGCCGCCGTCCCATATGGAAAAGCTAACGTACGCCTCAGCGTCCGGGAACTTAAACACCTTATCCTTAGGGTCCCACGTATCAGCGCGGCGGACCGTGCGGAACGTCTTGCCATCAACGGCCCAAACAATTTGCTCAGGAGTCCACTGGATCTGGTACGCATGATACTCGTGTGTCGTATCAGTGAGCTGCGGCGATCTGACCATCTTGGTATAGTCAAGGTCATTGTGCCAATAGTAGTTGGATTGCACGGCAGTCTTATCATTACCGACAAACTCAAAGTCAATCTCATCGCCCACTTTGTCGTTACGAATAATAAAAGATGACACAACACCACCCGCTGTGCTGCCCGAGCGCATTACAGCGGTAACAGTACCATACTGGATAGCCCGAGTTCCCGTGACCACGGCACCAAATCCCTTGCCATCGGGCTGCTTAACCAACTCGAGCTCAAGCTGCTCGTTTGCGTGTTTAGCGTTTGAAGGTTCAAACTTTGACACGTACTGGGTAGTGTGCGGGTCGCCCTTGTAATCGGCTACTTGTGCAAACGCGGTTGCGCTGTTAAAGTCTGATGTCTCATCCACGCAATGTGCAGTGTTCCAGCAGCTGTCTGGAGTCCGTGAGTTCTCGGGTTCGCAGTTGAATGGCGCGCAGTACATGGCGTTGCGATTGCAGAAGCCTTTGACGCAGCACGGCGTGTCTTTGCCGCACTCTTGGGTTCCGCATTTAGCTCCGAGTACTGTGCTGCTCAATGCGAGCGCGGATATGAGGCAAATGAGCGATGTCTATACCTGTCATTTTTATGGTTTAGTTTGGGTATTGGGTTGTTGGGCATGCATAGTAAGCTTGTGAGTCAGAGTGTATATAAATACTTGCCTTCATAGTGTAGGGTCAGGTCGAGTAATGGTACAAGAGTGAGAATATATTTGGGAGCGTTAGGAAGAGCTAATACTTTGGCAATAAAAGCTGTACTTTATACTCTTTTTGCCACCAACGGACCGTTCCGAACAAAATCATCCTTGAAGGTGGCTGATACTTGTTCTGTTATTACTGCAAATCGTCTCTCTTGCGTCATGGACCGAGTCAAAAACATAATAAACAATTGCCCCGAACAGTAGCCGCTTCCAAAAACCCTACAACAATTACAAACAATCGAAATGTACGCTGCTTCTGCCAACCAGAATACCAAATATGCGTTAATTTGAAAATAAAACAGGGATAAAGGATTCCATATTGCCTACAAAATATTATTTTTGGACTTTAAAACGTGGCTTTATTTACTTTTCGCTATTGTTGAATTCAGTGGGGTTTTGCGGCGGAATCTAAACAAATATTAAAAAAAAAACATATGCATATACTCTGTTCAAAGCCAATTGCGATTTGTGAAATGAAAACTATGCTTTAATATGAATGTGTAAAAAAAAGTGTTGAAAAGAAAAACTGCTCTGCGACACTCTTGGAATTTATAGACAGGTTGCCTCAAGACAATGCGCTTTTTAGCTTGTGGGCAGCACATGTATTGGTGAATTTGTTACGTACAAAATAAAAAAGGACAAGCAAATATGACGAAAATGGGGAGACACATTTTCAGCAACTTTAGGAATCGAAATCGCCAGCTCTACCTGATTCCTTGCGCACTGGAATCTTGACTCCCTGCTTGGCAAAATGCTTGGACATCATCGTCGACTCAATCATACCCGGAAACTGCTTTGCCGAATATACTCTGAACGGCTCCGAAAACGTATGCGCCTTAATCTGGGTGACAGTTGACATGAGCTCGCCATTGTCGCTCTGGAGGTTGAAGAACGAGAACCGCAAGCGGTAGTCGCCGTCCTTGCGAATGGACAGGTCGGGGAACACAAAAAATATGCCTAGCGACCCGTCCATGCTGACCAGCTTTGAGCCCGCCGTGACGCTTGAGCCGATAAGGTTCCGGACAATACATAGAGATGTGTCGCTATCGTCGACTTCCTGCGGCACTGCGTCTGGTCGAGA
>JANBQT010000022.1:26355-39280 GCA_027577315.1 Coemansia sp. RSA 921 | reverse complement strand
TTTAATTTAACAGGAGGGTTATTTGTAAGCACTAACCAAAAATACAATCCAAATTATCAGTCAGCCAGCTATACACAGGCTACATTATAATTTTTAGGCGCATAATGACAGATGGTGTGCAGAAAATAAAAAATGGACTTTGGGTGCCAGCAGATAAAATGATGTTTGTTGAACAAGTTAGAAGCTCAAGACGATAAAGTAATAAACCAAAACTATCATCAAACAGGGCTACACATAAGGACTCGGAAATGACTGCCCACAATATCACACATGCAAAATATGAATGGGATCAATGCAAAATTATATTATAATGTGGTATTAATTATTCATTTGGATAATGCCTGGTCCCACATTGCAAAGTTTCTCCAAAAATATTGGATACACAAAACCCAAAAAATCCAAAACAGAAAGTCAACACCTATATATGTTGGCACTATGTGGCGCACTTGTTTACGTGGATAGATATCAAAGCCACAATAGTCAATTATATTTAAATAATGTCATACATGCTTGAGATAATAGGTTAGAACCAGTATCACCCGTGCCACTTGGGCTGTGTTTTAAAATGATCAAAGATAATAAAAGCTGGGGCAGATTATTACAGAACTTGTGTTTAGCTCATGTGGTTATATACATTAGTTTCACTGGCAGCGCTCATGAGCTGTAAATATAAGTATAATCGGTAATCAAAACTTGTGGGGATAAAAGCTAACTCTTGATATAATTACGGACTTGATAATAATTGTTCAAACCCGAGTCAATCTGGTTTTAATAGAAAGATAAATTTCTTAAATGGATGATTTGCTGGTATAAATCGATAGCTTGACCACATATTTTTACATTAACTAGTGTTTATATAATACCAGACAAATCACGCAACTGTATGTGCAACATGCGTGTAAATTCAAGATACCTTTATTACTGTAAACATAGAGCATAATTGCGTATATAACTTTAAACGCCTGTATATCCAGACTATAAAACCTAATGGCTACATCTAACTTTTCAACAAACCATATTACAGCGATATGCAAGACACAGCCTTGATTATTTATAACATTTTTTTGAGTAGAGTTGCCGAGTGAGTTTGTGCTTATTTATTGACAAGATAGGGTTTTCTGTCTTAACAGTACTTACGATAATACACCAGTTAATATTAGAGATGCCTAAATCAGCAAGCAGATTCAAATATATGAGCGTAGGTCATCACATAATATTAATCATTTTACCAGCCATTTCACAGACGTTAGCATGTGTTTAAATATTCTATTAATTTTGTATGCTATCAATTGTGCCCTTGTATTGTTGCACTTTGAGTAACGTTGTGATTGTATTTATTGTGTCAAATATTATGACAAATTATATTTCCTTGGCTTTTTTTATTGCAACAGTTTGCATGAGGTTGTGCATTCTCTTTGCATGTTTAAATTTTTAACACCTAGTTTATTCTCTGGTGTCGTGGAAACAGACTCAATGCATATTTTTAAATCAGCAAAGGAAAATGTATATGAGACATGCAGTTCATTAGATGCAACTCTACCATTTAATAAATGCTAGTCGATGACTAAGCGTTAGTAGAGTAAATATATACGACTGTCACCCAAGCCATCACATTTGCTGCTTCCCAGGGCACCACATATGGAATGTGCAAGAAATAATGCTCCGGAGAATAAATTTATTAATAGTTGTTACAAAACTTTCTTGATAGTACTGGTTCTAATGAGACATACACGTGGCGTTTGCTTGCTTTTCGCTCAACAGGCAAAATACTGTGCTTATTTTGAGTTATATGGTTGGCGCCAACCTGCTCTTCTAGCACGACAGTCAAAGGCGGCGTAATGGCTTGACTGCAATTGTCAATCTCGCTGATGTTACTACTGCAATGCCCATTTTCAAATAATTCACCAGCATGAGATGCGCGAGTTGGACTGTGGCTATTAGATTGATGGTCTGACAGTTGCGGGTAATTAATATTTATTGCCACACAACTGTCTATAGCCATATTACTGTCATCTGGTGGGCTAGTATCACGAGCCAATGGTTGTAATGGCTGAGAACGAGGCTCAACATAAAACTCGTGCTGATGAAATAAAGAGCGAGTGCGCTTTGCGCGATCCCGAACCAATAGTGCGCCAAAGATAGTTATAAATAGCAAGCATTGACCGAGCTCGTATAAAACAACGATAGCTTCATAACCTCTGACTGTGTATTTTGCAGGAGAAATGATGACTATGCTAAGTATAGCCATGCACATACACCCGACTAGCGAAACAATGCATAGAATTGCCACATTGTGAAGTACTGACTTTGTGTGCATCGAGATGGCTATTCCAAACGTACGATATAGAAATGACCATATAAGCAGACCAAGCAATATAGTTTGAATTCCAAATATTACAGGAAACTCATATGCTACGGCAGCATTGGCTATTGCAGCAAACTGATACGACTTTGCAGCAAATGCCCATAGCTTCACAAGAATAGTCAGCGACATAGTAATCGCGGCAGTGTAATGAATAGCTCGCTGATAATTCAAGATAGCGATGTTGCTTAGGGCAGGAATACTTTGAACTGTGGTACCCCAAAAAACAATAAATAGGGTCAAACAAATGTATCCTGCTATCCACGATACGTATATAATTATCTCAGCTGCGCGGCTGTTTATGCTGTAGGGATGAATGAGCGTGAATATAATTAGATAGCCAATTGCAGATAAGTACATAAGCATTCGGCGGTTCCATACAGTCAGCGTACACAGCATCAGCCCAATCTCCCAAAATGTGTAAAGAATAAGCATAATGGATATGGCCAGAAACAAGTACCGGTGTGTTTTGAACCCAGTGGACTCAATTAGGTTGTTCCATGGTCCAGGATCACGCTGTAGATATAAATTTTTGCTTTGTGCAACAGTCAATCCAACAAGCGCTTTAGTTAACAGCTCTGCGGATGATGCGGCTGTCAACAAAACCGGGAGATAGCCAGAATCGACAGCCCTAAGGCTTCCATACGGTTCGACAATTGGACTTCCGAAATGAGCATTAGAATCTACCGCACTGCCAAATACGACCGCTCGGAACCCAATATTACTTGTCTCGGTTGCATTGCGTATATGCTTAGTGACTTGAGCAAACGAGAAGCATCCAGCAGCAACTGCCTCTTTCCATACGACAACGGCCACTAGGTCATGCTTGGCAGTATTAGGCTGAGCTTCCTGAAACAATGTATCTGGGTTGATCATGCAGCCTCTGTCAAGGCGAATGTGCACGGGTGTAAAGTAGCCGTCAGAAGCGTTGGAATGGCGCTGAAACGCACTAAAACATGTGTATTTCTGTCCGCGCCAAACGATTTCTCCTTGGCACACGGACCAAAGAGAGAAGTAAACCAGCAACATGCGTTGAGCAATATGCAAAGGGTACATGACTTAGTGTAAAGCAGAATTTATATGCTCAATATAATAGCGCGTACGTTAGAAAAAACAGGTAGACAGCAGAAAAGTATAGAATATATTTACATAAAGACCAAAAAGACAAAAAAGTTGCGATTACTCAATAGCCCAATTGTTTTTTCAGGCAAAATTGCAGGGTCGGTGAAACGCCGTACATGTGCAAATAATCGGGAACCCAAGCCTCCATGCCAGAATCCACCTGTAATATCGCTTTGCGTGCAGAACAGACCTGAAGACTGCGCCACAGACCGTTTGTGATATTTTCGTTTCTGAAAGTGTCTAAAACTATATTATAAAGTACAAGGACAATATAAGACCATCTATTTATCATCAGAATTGCGCCTTTCCACAACAAGTACAGGAAGCGTTGAGGGCACTTCCTTTACGTTGATTCCGAGCTCTGCGAGCTCACGAGCAGCCGCATCAGTTTCCTCGCACGCGGCTGAAAGCGATGCCGACTGATGAGTTGCAGTCGGAGCTGCCTGACCTGAACTTGCAGAGGATGCCGAGTCCCAAAGCGACCATTGCCACGGCCAAATGTTCTTTTTCCGCTTCTCATGTTCTTCCAGCATTCCCGCAGCTTTCTCGAGCTCAGATATCATTGCACGGTCCTCTTCACTGTCGCCAAGTTTCTCGTTCAAATCAGGAAGCTCAACAGTGGTAACAGAGACGCCAAGATTGTGCAGAAGAATAGGAAGGACCTCACGATAGGCATTATGGCCGGGTACATCGTCTGACACATCAAAATTCTCCAAGGCGTTGACACCAGATATTGGGTGCAACCCTGCGACAGACTTGCGGCCAAGATTGGTCGTACGATAGAAGAAGCTGAGGATCCAGTCTTTAGTACTGTATGCATTAACAAAGCGACCACCAACTACGCTGGCGGCAATGCGCCATTCCTCCTCAGAAGCAACAACTGGGGTGCCAAACAAGTACACATCCCCGACAAGCCCAAATGCGTTCATATTGGCAAGTTCTAGCAGCGCATAAAAGATGAGCCGCGCACCAATTGAATAGCCCACAAGAGTTACCGGCCGCTGACCTTGAACACGTTGCAGTAACAGATCCGCAACAATTGGGCCAGCTTTCAGCGCAAGCTCGCAGCCATTGGACCATGGGTTGTCTAGAACATATCCCAACTTGGCCAACCACATAGGAATAGAAAGTGGACCCAGCAAACTAGGCAAAACTGTGTGCTGTAGCGTCTGTGTGAGCGTAATTGAAAAAACCTCACCAACAATCATGCGCAGTGAGCTACCCAGACGCCGCAGCGCCTCTGACTCCCACAAAAGGCTGCAGTGGTCACCGTTAATGGGGTCTAGTGTCGAAAAAGAGTACACACCGTTGTCAGCCTTGTCCAACCAGCCTGGTATCGTCAACACAAGGTTAGTCTGCCCCTCGTTGATGCATGGAATAAATTCAAACTGCTCAGCAAAGCGCGTGCGCCGAACAATCTGACTACCAGCAAGTCCACTGCCTGTCAGTGTCGCTGCGCCTGTAATCAGTGCGGTCCCGCCAATACTTCCAAGAAACGCACCAGTGTTGGCAATGCCAATTGCACCAAGTGTCGCACCAATGCCTGCTCCAATTGCTGGCGCAAGTAACCCAGCGCTGAGTCCAATGACCAGCCCGCCGCCAACCGTAGCCAACCCAATAATCATCAGGCGCTTGGTCTTGCCCTTCTTGGCGCGATCTTTAATTGCATAACTTGCTGCGTTCTTTGTTGCCGACGTGACATTGGTAGCATAGTCGTGAAGCCGTAGCTGGTGCGTTACGCGGCGTTCACAGCGCATAACCTCTGTCCATGGATAATTGAGCGCCTCTGCCAGTTGCCGAAGAAGATAGCGTCCACGACTATCGTAAACGTCATCGCTCAGTAGCAATAGAAACAGATCGAGCACAAGCGTAGCACAAACGTCAATAGTTAGCGTTTGTTCGGCTTCAATCTTTGTTAGCGCTGCTCCATTGAGCAAATCCACTGACGCCTTGCTGGATAAGTCTAATGCTTGAGAACCTCCTGCGGTAGATAGTGCAGTAGATGTCATCGGTGCAGTCTGTGGCCCATTGTTGAGCGAAGCACTGGTGCTTTTGACTGAGCTTCTGCTACTTTGCCACGCCCGTGTGCCAGCCACGCTTGCAGCCTTGGGGACAGAATCTGCGCTCTCTGAATATATGGAAGCCTCAAATTCATCCAGCGACGCGCTACTTCTCCGCGAAACACCCCCAGGCACAGATCTACACTTAAGTTCTGGCTCCGCACCTTCGTTAGGCAGCATAAGGTACTGCGTGTAAATGTCACTTTCGCTGTTGGACGGTGTTTTTTTGCTGCGAAACCAGGCCAAACTTGACTGACGATCCGACTCAGTGCTGGAACGACACTCTGAACTGGCACGAAGAGCGCTAAAAAGCTCGTCATCGCTGTGTACAACTGCCAAGTCCTGATCAGCTTCAACCAAAATCGTATCGCCTTGCGCGGCTAGCGAGTGAGCCATGTCAGGGACAGTGACTTTGTGCCGCGGCAACAGCTCAATCATGCGTTGCTCCTCAGGCGATAGACATATGTGTGCGTACATGTTGCGCATCAGCCGTCGCGAAAAGTTCATAAAGCTCGCCGTAGACGATTGCGACTCCTTGTACTGGACGTTCAAGCGGGCTTGCATATCGACCAAAATCAGATACACCAGCCCCACATATGCAACCTTTTGTTCTTCAGTAAGAATGCTGTCCACAGCCTTCATCTGACTCTTCCGCTCTGCCTCAAGAAGACGTGCCTCTTCGAGCTCTAACATACTTTGCATTGCCGATGAGCTGCTGACGCTCTTGGGAGATTGCGCCGCCGAATCGCCGCTGGCACCACTGGTGCGGCTGCCATTGCCTGAAGAGTTGTCTATGCTTTGCAGACGTTCGCGCATAAAGCGTGGCAAGTGTGAGTCAGGTCCGTAGCCACCACGCTGCCCTGCATCAATATAAGCTCCAGTTTCGGTACGGCGGAACAAAGGTGCATCTGCAGTATCAGAGCCTGATGCAGCAGGCCGACGCTGTCGTACTGCTTTTCCTGACACTCGCCGCGACCCGGGCAAAACGGCGCTACCTTTGTCTACATGATGTATCGTTGGTGAGGCCATGCGGTTGCTGGTTGTAAGCTCTATTTCCGTTGACTCGACAGACGAGTGCTCACAAATATTATAGCGAATTCCAGAGTCTCTAGGGGCAGCCACTCCCATTGCCGCCCTCAATGTGGTGCTATCGGTGAAATAGTCGCGCCGTCTGTCGTGTTTGTGAGCCATGGCAGCTGGCGCCGAGCCAAGCGGCACTGGCCGGTCAGGCACAATTACCGACATTGATGTTTCTGAGCGTCCGCGCGACGGATGCTGCGGAAAGAATCCCTCGTATTCGCGTGAGCGGGTTCGAGGTGCCGTGCTGCTATGACGTGACTGTGCTAGGCGCGGCGTAAGCCGATTTGTGTTTGCATGGTCCCCATCATTGCGAGTGCCCATCCTGGCAGCCAAATAGCCTGCGCAAAACCAGGCTGTTTACAAAGCTGTGTTGTTATGTATGCTGCCGAGTCCCGCTAGTAGGCGTACAGTACTGCGTGCGGAACCCAATAAATAAACAAAAAAATAAAAGTAATTGAAACTATTAAAAAAAAAAGAGGAAACCGCCAAACGTTTGAAAGCGAGTTCAGCTGATGACCGATGATTGGCCCAGAATAGAAATTCGTGTGCGGTTAATCAACCCGTACCTGTCCGCAAAAGTCGATGCACCAAGCTGATGGTGTCTGTGCGCCAGTTAGGCTGACAGCACAGCCCATCGACAACGTTGTGCAAATGTTACGCGCACAAGTTCAAAGATGTTTGATGCTGACTAGCGGCGACACAAACGGGCGCATATATTCTCTTCCCTCTCCATACTTTCTCTCAAATAACCACAGTTGGCTGTAACTCGTCATTTATTTACTCCACATTAATATAGTACCTCAAGCACGAGCGATACGCAAAATCCAGTATAATGCGGACTATGGAACGAGTGGTATCTGCAGTGGGTGCCATGAGTGTGCTTGCGGTTTATGTCCCCATTTGTGCCAGCGCAGATGTAATATCATTGAACACGTACTCGAGCGGGCTGTTTGAACATTTGGGATTGCACGACTTGTCCAGTTTGGCTAATAATGGCGTCAACAACAAGAACCAGAATGCCTCCGCCGAGACAGCTCGCGACTCTCCACAAGGCCTACAAAGTTGCTTTTCACTTGAACAGTCTCGGTACTGCGGAGGCTGGTACAGCGACTATTCCATGTCAGCGCTGGTTGCGGTTGGTGGTCATCGCGTTTCTAGCGCGGATGAGCTTGATGATGTTATGGATAACTACTTTGGATCGTCGGATGAACACAGTTATATTAACCACTTTTTTGGCTGCCAGTCGTGGGCGGGGCAGCCAGTGTCACGGTACCGCATATCATACACATGTCGCAGTCTCCTAGAAAGCAAAGAAGCCAAAGAGTGCAATCGCAACAAAATAGCGCCATCGCCGATTTGTGCCAGCACCTGTGACATGTATGTACACGAGTGGTCGGCGCTTACATCTAACCACACTATGTGCGTTAACAACGTTCTGTCTGAAGATCGCCGCAGATCACTGGCAAATGGATGTCTGTCGTGGCCATACAACGGGACTGTAAGCTGTGTAGCGAGTGTTGAAAGCGATGCTGAGGTCTGCGGTAAGTGACTGCATATTCATATTGAATGGGCATTGTTCTGAGAGATAACAGTGCTAAATGGTTGTCAGACATGTAGGATTTGCGGTCAAGAGCGTTATCGGTAATTCGGGAGACTCTGCTGAGAAAGCCCGGCTGTGCGCGTATTGCAAAGAAACCGGCAGCAGCTGCTGCCACCGGCCATTTGTGCGTTTACAGTGTGGCGAGAGCGAGTCGAGAGGGTCATCGCTAAAAGGGCTTACTATAGCCATGGCGCTGCTGTTATCAGCAGTCTGTTTGGCTGTTGTGTGGTGTTTTTATCGCTGGTACTATATGCGCAATGGCAATAGCAAGCAAGCAGCCAAACCAAAATATGCGTGGACCCAGTCGAGTGGCCCACCAAACAGTGCCAACAGCGGATTAGACGGCTGCAGTGCAGATTTAGTTACTGAATCCGCTAACACGGCATTTGTTTTAGCTGAGAATATCGGCACTTGCCAGGATTCAAAGAACATCTGCAGTGCGTCAGCCAAAAGCACCCACCCAGAGCAGACAAGGCATCCGCTAATGTTTGTAAGCAAGATTTCCCGACTATTTTGTCGAATCAGGCATACAAGAGCCAGCCAGGAATCTACGCAGGCAGTGAGCACAATAACGCTTTCTCCTCCAAGAAGCCCAACGACGGAGCTACAACAACCTGGACCACCAGACACAAACGCGCTTGGTCTTACTATTGCTAAACGCGGCCAGTCGCTGCGTGGATTAAACCCACGGGAATGTGACTCTCCGAGCTCAAACGAGTCGAGTAGCCTACAACCGCATCCGACGATTTCAGAGACAAACTTTTATGATGTGCCAGAACAACATATTGCTGACAGTGACAGCACAAATAGTGTTGGAGACAGCGACATATTTGAGGTGCTGTATCCATATTCTCCAGTCGAGAGCGATGAACTTGCAATCACACCAGGCGAAAAAATTCGCGTTCTTCGGGTATTTTCGGACGGATGGGCGTTTGTTCAGCGTGTCGATGACGGTAAAATCGGCGCCATTCCGGCCGTATGTCTTGATTCTACCTTGCGATAAACATTTATTTTATAATTTTCAAAACGTTCCATTTTCATTCGTCACAAAACCTACCAACGTTATCCAGCAAATGTAAAGTAAAAACGTGGGTCGCAGTTACAAAAATCCCATCTGCCGGAATGCGAGATCTAGTTGATTACTGCAGCGCCTACAATTATTATATTTTGTATGTTGAGCCGACATGCGATCAAAATAAGCTGGAAAGTCAGGGATGCATATTCGCAAAAGGCAAACATCCTTGGTCGTGAGAAACGGTGGTCAAAATGTCAGGGTCAAAGTGTCCGTGTTGTGGCTGGGTGGCAGATATATTCAAGCGCCTGCCCTGAATGCTTGCTTTTCGTGTAGACCAGCTAGCTTATTCCTCACTGATTTGTTTTTTGCATTTGTATTTAACTTTCTTGGCTCTGCCGCATATACTTTTACGTGCATAGACTGTCTGCTAGCACAGACCGTTTCATACCGAGCGAGACAATCGGTGCCTGTTTTATATAATCAAACTGTTCTCCCCGTACTCTTAAAAGGGCACCATTTGCAAGCCACCATAGCGAGCTGAGGTGCATATCCATTAAAGCCCTTTCTCTTTGCTTGTCTCCCTATCTACTTCCCAGTCCCTTTTCTCCTGCTGTCGTACCGCATTACCCATCGCGTAACTCGTAGTTACTCTTTTCTTCATCCATGGCCTATACTGCATTTCTGGTTGGGATCCTGGCCTCTGCGCTGGCCTCTGCACTGCCGTTCCAGCCAAGTGCTCTGCAAAATGACATTGGTACTGCTGAAATCCTACCGGGCTCATACTTTATCGAGTTTCATAGCGAGCCTGCAACGCGCGCGGGCGAACGGGAGCATGCCGAATTTTTCCAGCAGGCCAAAGCCGCTGGAGTTGGCATGTACACGAGAAACACATTTAACCGACTGTTTAACGGAGTGGCCATTGATTTGCCAAACACACGCCATCTTGAGCAGCTGGCTGAGCTGCCCGCAGTCAAGCGCACATGGCCAATGCAGATGAGGACGCGCTCAGTGGCAATTCCTTCGTCCAACGTTTCGCCAAATCTAATGTTTGCCCACCAGCACACTGGTGTAGAGCGTGCACACGCTGAGCTTGGGCTGGATGGCACAGGCATCAAAGTTGGCGTTATTGACACTGGCGTAGACTATATGCATCCCGATTTGGGCGGGTGCTGGAAGACGCCAGGCTGCCCATTCCAGTATGGCAGCGATTTTGTTGGCAATGGCTACGACTCTGTGGCTACTCCGCACCCCGAACCGGGCCCGGATCCGCGCGACACATGCGATGGGCACGGCACTCACGTCACTGGTATAATTGCTGCCAAGGGGCTAAAAGTCAGAGGCGTTGCACCAGGAGTGACTCTAGGCGCATATCGCATATTTGGCTGCCCTGGAAACGGCACAGGCCAGGCGGCTGACGATGTCATTCTAAAGGCATTGGAAGCAGCGCACGCTGACCGGATGGACGTGATCAACATGAGCTTTGGAGGAGGAAGCGGGTGGAGCGAGGATCCGCTGTCAGTTGCTGCCGAGCGACTGGTGCGCGACGGGATTGTGATGGTTGCCTCTACCGGAAATGACGGCGCTAATGGGCTGTACAGTTCAGGGTCGCCTGGGCTTGGAGTGGGCGTGATTAACGTTGCGTCATTTGAAAACTGGAAGATAACCAGCCTGAGTATCGATCTTGTCGGGTCTCACAAAAACATATCAATTGTCCATTCGTCGCCTGGAAACAGCAAGTTCCGGTTCATCTTTGAAACGCCAGCAGAAGTTGTGGCACCGACCGATAGCGCCGGCTCAATCGAGGGCTGTGCGCCATATGACACAGACCACACTGGACAGATTCTCTTGATCAAGCGCGGTAACTGTACGTTTGTTGATAAGGCAGAACGCGCTCAGGAGGCAGGAGCAATCGGCGTTATGGTATACAACAACGAACCCGATCTAATGTCGCCAACATCGGTGAGTCCAAATGTTACCATTTCACTGGTGGTGATCAAGGCTGACGACGGCCAGGCAATCCTGAGCGAGCTCAATTACGGCAAGGTGACAGCATCGGCAACAAACCATACCATGAGCGTAGATAACCCAGCGGGAGGCCAGATATCCCAGTTCTCGTCGTGGGGGCCCGATCCTGAGCTACGTCTGGCACCTGCAGTTGGCGCCCCCGGCGGAAACATATTTTCAACATTCCCACTGGCCCTTGGTAGTTATACATCGCTGTCTGGAACATCAATGGCCTCGCCTTATGTGACTGGAATGGTGGCGCTGATTCTCCAGGCACGGTCCAAGAACATTAGCGTCGAAGAAGTGCGGCAGCTGATCCTCGAAAGCGCGCACCCAATCCCAGATAGAAACAACACAGAGCTGCTGTCGCCTCTGCGACAGGGTTCAGGAATGGCCAACATTTGGGATTCTCTGGCATCGCAAGCAACAGTAGAGCCGTCACAGCTTTCGCTCAACTACACTGTAATCAGCAATACTACGAGCGGGCCATCATCTACCAAGAACAAGAAATCTGTGGCCGAAGCCCCAGGAGTGGCCGAAGCCCCAGGAGTGTCCGTACGCACGCTGACCCTCTACAATCGCAGCCCATCCAACTTTTTGACGTGTACTATGACGCATCTGCCGGCCAGCTCAGTGTCGTCGTATGCGGCCAACGGCAGCTTTACGGCGGTTCCTCGCTTGTGGCCCGAGTCGGTAGGCGCAAAGGTAGCACCAGATACGCTGCCCAGCGCTTTTATTGAAAGCCTCGAGCTGCCAATCCGCATTGCACCCGGAATGAAGCAAAATGTTTCAGTGCGTATCACCGCGCCTGTAGGGCTGAGCGCCATCGATCGGTGGCTTTACAGCGGATACCTGCGCTTCAACATGCTGTGGGACGATCAGGCAGGCACAGCGCAGTCGCTGCATGTGCCCTACATGGGGTTCCTAGGCGACTACACGCAGCTGGACGTGCTGTCGCCCCCTGAAGAGGGGTTCCCGTTCATCAGCATGAAAGGCAGTGACGAAGCGCTGACGCCCGATAACCACATCACAATCGACAGCTCACACCGCGTGTCGGCGCACTACCGCCTGGAGCACCCAACGCGAGTGCTGAAGGTGCAGCTCGTGGACGATGCCAATGCCACGCAGGGCTTCCTGCCAAACGGATTTCTGGAGTACATGGGGCGCAACTATCAAAGCGCCCGCGGACGCTTTTCTAACTCAACGCTCAACGGAACTCTGTATGCGGACCCTGATTTGACACAGTCACACGAAGTCAAGCCTGGAGCTTACCGCATACGCATTGATGCGCTACGGCCACTTCGCAATCCGAGCGACCCTGAAGGGTATCAGATCTGGCACTCGTCGCGTTTCATTATCGACTCGGTGTCGCTGGCCAAAAACGCCAGTGCCAGCACGCAGGATGACGACGAAGACAGCAACGACGAAGTCTTTCGGCCATAAGTAGTTTATTTCCACAAAATACCAAGTCTAGCACTAAAAGCGACTCTGTCTCGCCAAGGCAGCAAGCAATAAAATAAACTTACTTCATATTCTTGGGAATACTGTCCTTGACAAAGGGAACAAAGTCACGGCCACCCATGTAAGGCACAAGCGGGGCAGGAATGTTGAGGCCCTCAGGAGTTTGGTAGTTCTCAAGCAGGCAGCACAGGGCGCGCTCGGTGGCACACAGGGTCGAGTTG
>JANBQT010000022.1:0-26345 GCA_027577315.1 Coemansia sp. RSA 921 | reverse complement strand
CGAGTTGAGGCAGTGAACGTACTTCTTTTCGCGGTCACCCATTTTCTTCGTGCCACAGCGGATCTCAAGGTTGCGCGACTGGAAGTCGGTGCAGTTGGAGCACGACACAAGCTCCTTGTACTCGCCGCGCGAAGGGAACCAGGCCTCCAGATCATACTTTTTGGCAGCGGCATCGTTGAGGGCTGACGACACAATGGACACGACGCGGTACGAGACGCCCAGAGACTGGAAGAACTCCTCAGAGGCACCAATCATATCGTCAAACATCTCCCACGACTTTTCGGGCTCTGTCAGCACAAACTGCTCAATCTTCTCAAACTGGTGAACGCGGAATAGACCCTGAGTGTCTTTGCCGTGAGCACCAGCCTCCTTGCGGAAGCACGTCGAGTAGCCGGCATACTTGATGGGCAGCTGCTCAGATGGCTTCTCGAACATCTCGTTCATGTGGAAGGCCGAGATGGGCTGTTCGGACGTGGCAATGAGATACTTGTCCTCGCCGCCGCCGCTGACCTTGTAGAGCTCTTCGTCGAATTGAGACAGCTGGGCAGTCTTGGCCATGACGTCGCGGCGCATGAAAAACGGAGTCTGGATCTTGGTGTACCCGCGAGCACCCAGGAACTGCAGGCCATAGTTGATCATGGCCAGGTTGAGGTCGACGCCAACGCCGGTCAAAAAGTAGCCGCGGTGGCCGGCTACGTCAGCGCCGCGCTTCGCGTCAAAGCCGCCTAGTAGGTACAGCACCTCATGATGCGAGCGCAGCTCGGGCTGGTGCTTGGGCTCGACACCGCCAACAAAGTGCGTACGCACGATCTGGTTGTCGTCCTCGGTTGCACTGACTGGAACCGAGTCGTGCACAATGTTGCCAACCGTGCCAACCTTTGCCAGCATGGCCGCCTCAGCCTCCTTCTCATCCTCGCCCAGTTGCTTCTTCTTATCATCCAGTACCTTCTTTTGGGCCTTGAGCTCGCTGGCGTCCTCTTTGGCCTTGGCCTTCATCCCGATTTCCTTCTGGATCTTGTTAATCTCCCGGTTGAGCTGGTCCAGAGCATACCGCACTATCCACAGAACATTTCAGCAATTAGTAGTTAGTCAGTGAGTCATCAGCAGCCTGTGCATACAGTCTACTTTTTAGTCGCCATACCTCCAGTCCAGCTCTTGTACAGGTCGATGATTTCATCAACCACTCCAGGGTTGGCGCCGCGGCGGCGCTGCGACTCGCGAATGAGCTCAGGATTGCCGCCTTTTTCCGTCTGGAAAAGATTAATGTCAAGCATTTCTGGGTTTCAAGCCTGTGCTGCTGTTATTCGAGTTGGTAAATAAAGAAACTGAAAAAGAAACATGATTTTTGCCAAATGCACTTTACATTTATCACCAATCGGAGGATTTAATCACTGTCGGTTCCTGAACCGAACCGTGTGCGCAGCACGCCAAAAGAACGCGCTGCCATGTCTCTCTGTTAGCAACGCCTGCCTTTTTGTGTATTTTAGCGCAGCATTGACGAAATGACGAGTGAGGCAGCTAGCAATGGTGCGTGCACGACATCGCCCGCACAGACGCGAGAGCTCAAACACGAGCTAAAACGATGGGAGGCAGAGTTTCAGCATGCGCATGGGCGTACACCAACAAAGGACGACCTGGCACAGCTTCCTGACATTACCAAAAAGTACCGTGAGTACAGTCGGCTCAAAAAGGCAACACATTCTGGCAGCATAACGCCTGACAGCCGTGTAATGTTACCGCTTGAGACATCGATCCTGACCATATCGCTAAAGCGCAAGAAGGCAGGCGGACGCGGCAGCGCACTCATGACAGCCACGCCTACGAGCCCTGCTCAAGTGTCGTTTCCGGTACCAGTGCCGAGACTTACAGACAGTGCTTGCACCAATTTTCAGAGGTCTAGAGATCCTGATAGTCCAGGTGTACGTTCAACGGGTAATGACTCTGATACCATCGATGCCACGCCTAAACGACCACGCACTGTCGCTCTATTTACTTCACCAAAGGCCGAAGCCGACTCATTACCAATTAGAGATTACTCCATGGATGGTGTGCGTATTAGCACAACAGACTATACTGAAAGCGACACTGTGTCGTACACGCCTCCACCGTCGCTACTTTGGCGATACAACCAACGTACAACCAGCGCCGCAACACAGCCACCAGATAAGGAGCAAACTGGTAATTGCACAGCGCACTCGCCGCTACTACCGGCGCTGAGTGCTTTATCCACGTCTGCCAACACAGATGTCGACAGCTTGGGCAGCGGTGCAGTGCCTCTAGCAGCAAAATCTGCCCGAGCAATTAGCCTTACCTCGCAAACGCCTACATTTAAGGCGCGGGCAGGCAGACTTATCAAAACCACATCAATCCCACTGAGTACGTTCGGCGCCAGTTTCCACGGAGCATCGCAGCTGCTTCCGTCACAGGGCCATCTCAGCGACGGCAACGATGACGTACGGCCTGTGGATCTGCGGCCTGGAGCTGCAACTGAATTGGATTCGGGAGAACTTGTGTATCGTGAGGAAAATGAGCAAGATGGTTCGCCAGATACGGGAGCAGGCGCAAAACAGGCCAAGAAGGCCACTCAGAAGCGAAGCACACGGCGGGTAAAGCTCCAGCCGGTTGGAAAGGACGGCACGATTGACAAGCCGGTACGGCCCTCACGCGCACGCAACACCCAGCTTGTAAGCGAGAACTTTTACAAGCTGAGGATCAAAAATGGGAGGCGCGGTCCACGGTCTACTGAAGACCGGCGATCGGCGCTATACAAACGCATGGTCGCAAAAAAGCAACATGTAAAAGGCAGCGCAGCTGTACATTCCGGACGCGCCGATCAAGAACAGGTAGACGAAAGCGTAGGAGCGGGTAGCTTTAGCTGCAGTGAAGGCTCTGACAACGATATCCTGACAACAAACAGCCAAGAAGACATGCACAGCCTGGCACGTGCTGGACGGGCAGGGGCGATCCTGGGGATGCCGCTTTGGCAGCTTGGGCCCTGCAGCGAGTCAAATGCAGACGAGACCTGTACCGTGCAGCTGGACGCAGGCGGTAGTGCGATGGTGGACCTGCGCAAGGTGCTGCGACATGTGTGGCAATTTGAGGATTTTCGCACAGGGCAGGTGGCGGCAATGCGGCAGGTGGTGGAGTCACGACCGACACTACTATCGCTGGCCACAGGCAGTGGTAAGTCACTCGCATACCAGCTTCCGGCGCTAGTGCTGTGGGCGGCATGTGGAGCACTGACGCTGGTAGTGACACCGCTGCTGTCGCTAATGCGCGATCAGATGCAGCAGTTGCCGGCAGGTATTCAGGCCGTGTGCCTGGCGTCTGATGCGCCTGGCAAGGATGCATTTGGGGCAGCAGCTGCGCGGCTTGCTTCAGGAACAGTACAGCTGCTGTTTGTGTCGCCCGAGCGGCTGCAGAGTCGGCGGTTCCAGCAGATGATGGCTCGCGAAGGAATGCCATGTGTACGCTTGGCCGTGATTGATGAAGCGCACTGTGCGGACGAGTGGTCGCACAGCTTTCGCCCGGCGTATCTGCAGCTGCCACAACTTTTGCGCCAGCTCGGCTCGCCATGCGTTTTAGCCATGACCGGCTCTGCTACATCAGCGCTTGCAGCGCGCCTGTGCGCCATGTTCAAAATTGACACTGACGGCGTGGTACGCGGCAGTGCTGTGCGCGACAACATTTCCCTGTCGGTGGTTACTGTTGACGCCGATGCGCGGCCAACGGCACGCGAGGATGCGCTGGTTGAGCTGCTGCGCATGCCAGCCATGGCACGGCTCGAGTCGATCATTGTGTATGTAACCACGCAAGCCAGCGCCGACCGCGTTGCAGAGTACCTGACAGTTCGATCTATTCCGGCGCAGGCGTACCATGCTGGCAAGCCTGCAGCCGAGCGCACTCGCATTCAAGCAGCATTTATGCAGGCAGCGGCGCCAGGGTGTGTGCCTATTCGCGTGCTGGTGGCCACAGTTGCATTCGGCATGGGCCTTAACAAGCGCGATGTGCGCGCAGTCGTGCACTTTAATCTTCCCCGCAGCATGGAAGCGTATGTCCAGGAAACTGGTCGCGCTGGTCGCGACGGCGCATCTGCACGCGGTGTTCTGCTACTGGCTACGCGCCAATCTGGGTCAGCATGCTCCAGCACAGATGCAGTGCTCCTTCGCAGCTGGGCTCACGGTGTGGGCGTTGATGTGGCTGCTGTGCGTCGCCTGCTATGTCGCCTGTTCCCTGCCGACTTTATACGCAGAGCCATTGCTTCGGCACTACAAGCACATACTCAAGGCGCCCCGCGTGGCTCCAACACATGGCGAGTATCTCACACTGCTGTAATTGGCTTGGATGAGCTGGAAGCTGACGTGGATGCTGATCAAGCGACGGCGCAGACTCTGATTGGCTACCTTGCCTTGGCTGAGCCCGGCATGGCCCAGCTTCAGCCCAACACACACCGTCGCTGTGCTGTCCGCTTCACGCGCACTGATCTTGGAAAGCTGGCTGAATCGCATCGTATATTTGCGCTTATTGCACAGCTTGCTGCCGAAGCAGGCGTGCCAGCTGCTCCAGCCCGGCGCAAAGGACCGACTGCTCGCTTTGCAGGCGCCAAGCGGCCTGCGTCCGTGATCGACGTGGACATATTCGATCTGGCCGCACGCATGGATGTTGACCCGGCCGATGTCGTGTCTGAACTATACCAGTGGCGAGGCCGACGTGAAGTTATGCTGGATTGGCAGGCGCCGTCGTGTGTGGTCGGCGTCTCACTGGACATGGGCTGCTATGTTGATGCAGATGACTCTGTCGCTGATTCTGAGACACTGAGCGAGATACTTGCACGCCGAATTGATAAGCACATCTCTGAGCTTGCCACTAATATTGGCCAACAGAATGAGGCTCGGGTCAGCGACAACCTTGGCCGTGTAAATGCAATCGAGGCTGCAATGTTGACTGCGCATGAGGTTGCCTGTCGGGCGCTGCAGTGTGCGACCAGTAGTGAAGCGATCAGTAGTGAAGCGATCAGTAGTGAAGCGATCAGTAGTGAGGCGACCAGTAGTGAAGCGACCAGTAGTGAAGCGACCAGTAGTGAAGCAGCCGATAATGAAGCGACCTACAACGGAGTGACAGCGACGGAGGATTCTGCACAAGATATCCAAAACACCATTCTACAAACAGCCATTGGAGTCTATTTTGCAGTTACGCAGGATGCCCGCGAACAGGCAGCCTGCAGCCTGAAAAGGCTGACCGGTGCTGTTGACGACACACTGATTTCAGGACTTCTTGATCCAGCGCGCTCAGGGATGGTCGATGACGCCAATGCAGCCAAGGACGCTATTCGCACGCAAGTCCGTGGCTTTGTACAGCAACACTCAGGCGAATTGCGTAGCGCTCGCGCGATTGCGCGTGTATTCCATGGGCTGTCGGGTCCTAGCACCATGTCCTCGCAGTGGATGTGGTGTCGCGATTGGGGGAGCCTGGTCACTACTGACTTTGCTGTCGTGCAGCTGTGCGCGCAGGAAGAGCTGGTGCGTCTGCATTGCGCGGTTGACTCGGACTGCTAGCTGCATTTATTTTATTTACACTTGCTAAAAGTGATTAAAACTTATGTTTCAGGCTCCTTCCCTTTGCTTGCTCGACCCGAGACAGCACTGTCGCTGTCTCTGTCCTTGCTTGGTTCTCCGTGTAACGACTGGACCTGCGTCAATGCTATCACCATCTGTGACAGCTGCACCTGCATAGCTGAAAGTATGCGAATCCGCTCTTCGACCGCGGTCCGGCTGTCGCTTTCCAGTCGCTGAATCTGCTCGTCACTCAGTGTAGATAGATCTGGCACTGGAAACTCGCGCAGTGACGGCATGTGCACGGCAGACAGGGATTTTGACGATGTGAATATAGGTATAAGCGTTTGCTCTGCCGACATGTCCATGTTGCCAATATAATCTTCTAAAGCTGAGCGTGGCCGATCAGGCCCGCTGCCAAGCTGCGCTGGCAATGGTGCTGCCCGCGTCTGGGCGGCTTCGACTATTACCGACTCTGTGCCACCACCAGATGTAGAATTGGATATTTGTGAAGGTAACGATGGAGCACCTGGCTGCTGCTCATTGGTGGCATTCGGCTGCTGCGCACTGTCATCATTTGCGGCAGATGTTTGCGGTCCCACAGTTGCATCGTTTGCAACGGCACCTGGCAGCTCGGCCGCAGGTGGAGCTGCACGAGGAGCAATGTCTGCGTTAGGCGGGTCAGCGTCCAGGACGCCTTGGCGACATGTCGGACAGCTTTGTTGGCGTTCTAGCCAGCTGCGCAGACAGTTAAAGTGGAAAACGTGGCTACAAGGCAGCCGCTTGGGTGTGTCGCTAGGGAAATTCTGCACGCTCTCCGAGCGCCGGGCGCGGTTCCATTCGTCAGCCTGCTCCTGAGTCGGCCCTGTCATCTCTTCGCGACAGATAATACATGTAGCATCACTCATTGCACTAAGCTCATCCTGGCTGACGGTTGGGTACCGTCCGTGCATGTTCTGCATCGCCTTGCGGTACCGAATCCAGTCGCCACAGCGCGTGATAAACGACCGAATTGTGACGTAGAGCTCACGCAGAATGTGGATAGGCAGTCCGTAATATGTCATTAGCACAAAGAAGAATCCCACGTACACGACCAACTTGGCCAGATCATCCAGCAAATCTACATAGAATACGTACGTCATCTTGTCGTCCCATTCGCTGTCGCGGGTGATTTCGATTGCGTTGAGCACAAACCGGGCGCCAGTAGCCACAAAGCGTACCAACAGCAGTGCATACTCGAACCCAAATACAATCATCATAGTAGCGCCGTACTGTCTGGTGTTGCTTACAGCGTATGCCAGCATCAGGCAGTCAACTGTAGCAAGTAGCAGCGACAGCGCCGCTACACGCACTATAAACAGTGCCGACAGGCGTGCTTGCTGCTCCATAAAGCCGACACGGTATTCCAGCATCCAATGGAAGACTTTACAAAATAACAGAAACACAAATAGAGTGAGTGTCGCTGTGTCAAACTCGTCACGCAAGACTGCCAGTGCCAGACACGTTTCGGTTACGGCTAGCCATCCCTGTTCGTACAAACGCTCAACCTCAATGGCGCGCAGCTGTCCAAAGAACACACGCACCAGCGCCTTGCCCAGGAGAATGGTCAGCAGAAGGCCCATGTTGGCCAGCACCATCATTGCTCCGCCGGACTGAGCAAGTTGCACACATGCTGCATAGTAATAGTCGTGCTGCAAAAACGCTGAGACAATTACGCCTACAGTCAGCAATGACGTCGAGATGCCATATACTGCCAGGCGCGGAACGGACCTTGGGCTCTCATCGGCCATGGTAAATATTGCATTCAGTTTAAAAAGGTGTGAATATGCAAAAAGTAGAAACAATATGCTAGACTAAAAGGAGGCTGGGTCTATACATGGTACACGTGACGTCAAAGCCTATGCTGTCCAATTGCTGCCTGCCAGGTCCTCGGGTTACTTTCCCCACCGCATTTCGATTTTGGCAAAGCGGACCAGCGCTCGAAAGACCGCATCGCCAAGGCTCCGCTCGCCAGATCCAATCTGAACCAGCTCCGAGTTCTGCAGTTGCCATGGTGGAAACTCTGACATGCATGGCAAATCATCGAGCAGAAGCACCAGCTCTGGATGCTTGCAGCCTCTCAAGTCTTGTAGCCTGTTTGCCACGCACGCTTCGGTGATGGCGGTCGGAGACAATGCCCCGCTCTGCACTTCTCGCGCGAGCTCTTGAGCCAGCTTCGCTATTGATGGGTATCCATGGTCGCGCGACCACAGACAAATGTGGATATCGGGCTGACTGGAGTCCGAGTGTGCGCATATGTGCTCTACCTGGGCCTTTGCTTCGAGACATATATTTGGTGTGCGGCCATCAAATGCACGAGCCACCATCTTTGAGTTGCGCAGCCTGCCAGCTATACTGTCAAATGAGCGACTCAGGCTGTCATCTCGGGTGTAGATGCTCATATGCGATATCTTGGCTAGAAGCCCCCATGCACACAATACCTCCACGTCGTCAACCTCACCTGCCAACATATTACCGATAGCCTCATTCTCACGAACTTTAACCTCGGGAAGAATAACTGCCAAGTGCTCTGGGCGCTGCGGAAGCGATGCAAGCAGGTCGCTCAGCTGCTGACGCTTTGCCAGCACTGCTTCTGTATCGTCGCCCTGTAGTAGCTCTTGCATATCGAGTCCAGCCTGTGTCAGTGAGTTCTGCACCCATGCTTGGAATGAGTGGTGCACTGCAAATGCTAGCTGTACTGAGCGCAGCACAACGGCACAAGCACCGTCAAGCAGCTGCTGTCTAACCTTCCACTTGCTCTGGTAGCCACTCACACGCACGAGTACGACTACCAGAGCCAACAAAATAAACCACACCACGGCTGTCATTTTGCTGCCAATTCAGTTTGAGAGGATAAAAGTGAAGCAGTTGTTGATGGGACACCTGCATTTTTTATCTGGGTACATGATTAACGTGCAAATCAATCAGCTGGCATTTTTGTTGTAAAGGCGTTTTCTTCTTGCAATTAGCAACTTTAACTATTGTTATTTATAATGTCGTATTCTAAACAAGAAACACCGGCACCACCGCATACTAAGCGTGTAGGCTACGTTTACGATGTGCGTATGAAATACCACCAGGATTTGGAAGACCCGCAAGACCCGCATCCCGAGGACCCACGGCGAATTTACTGGATATACAACATCCTCAAAGTGGCTGGCTGCCTGGATATAATGAAGAATGTGCTGGTTACTCCGGTTACCGACGACAAAATCCTGCGGGTGCACGAGAGGCAATACCTGGAGACGCTCAAAGATACCGAGATCATGGAAAGGGCGACTCTGCTGGAAACACAGAAAAAGTACGACTCAGTTTTTCTATGCAAAGAGTCGCAGTACTGTGCGCGGATGAGTGCTGGCGGGCTACTAGCGCTTTGCAAAGATGTGGTCCGGGGCAAACTGGATAGCGGACTGGCGATCATTCGGCCGCCTGGCCACCATGCCTGCTCGGCAGTACCCATGGGGTTCTGTCTGTTAAACAACATTGCCATTACAGTTCGAGACTTGCAGGCTCGTAAGATGGTTAACAAGGTTATGATTGTCGACTGGGATGTCCACCACGGAAATGGTATTCAGGAAGTGTTTTATTCGGATAACACTGTGCTATATGCATCATTGCACAGATACGACGAAGGTGAATTTTATCCCTCCAGCACCGATGGTGGTATGGATATGGTCGGAGAAGGAGAAGGAAAGGGATACAACATTAATATACCCTGGGCGACAGCTGGCGTTAGCGACGGTGACTACATATATGCGTTCAAGAAGCTGCTGCTTCCTGTGGCAAGGCAGTTTTGTCCAGACTTGATTATCGTTGCCTCTGGATTTGATGCAGCAGTGTGTGATCCAATTGGCGAATGTGATGTTACTCCTGAATGTTATGCTTGCATGACTAGCATGCTAAAGTCGGTATCCAATGGCAAACTGGTGCTGTCATTAGAGGGTGGCTACAATCTGGATGCAATTGCCAACTCGGCTTTGGCATGTGTCAAGCCATTACTCAACATTAAATGGAAGGCTGGCCATATTCCACAACCAGCAATATATCTGGCATATGCAACCCTATCAGAAGAGGAAGTCAATGGCGTACCCCAGTCCAAATACAAATATTCCAGCAGCTGGGATACATCAAACATCTGGAATCCAGCAGTTGAGGTGCCAAACTGCTATTCTGCCCAGCCATCCGAATTAGGGAAGGATACTGTGGATCGAGTTTTGGATATTCATAAGGAATATTGGACATCGCTAAATATGTAATTTAAACTAACAGTTTGTTTAACAAATTAAAAATGAATATATCTTTTATGGGCAGTAAAATTCTATGTTGAGCTGTCGTTAGAGATCTGAACCAGTTTTATCCAATATGAGGGCTGTTCAAAAACGAGGCTTTTGTGGTTGTCGCAATTATCCAAGCTCAACATGTGACGCGATGTGTAGTACAGGAACACTGTTCTCACGGTATATAGTACGACATTGTTATTTCACTATGACGACATATTACATGTCAGTTTAAACTTATAAGCGCCCGATGGGACTCCCTATCTCTCTTATCTTTTGCTTTACATTTTTTATAAGACAAGATAGTATTTTTTTGAATAAAAAATCGTTATCTTTATTTCAACTTTTAACTTGTTCATATGGTGATAAAGAAAATAAAACACGCGCTTATAACCGGGTTTGAGCCATATGGCACACCGATGCGGAGCGACAACCGCAGCTGGGAGGCAGTCAAGCAACTAGATAAGCAGATAATCGAGACTGACTGTGCAACGGTGGTATGCCATTGCCATCAGCTACCAGTAAGCTATGACGACGTGACAGTGCTAGTCCCACGCTTGCACTTGAGCGGAGAGTTCAGCATAGTTGTGCACTGTGGTTCTGGGGCTTCAGGCATAGTCCGACTAGAAAAGTGCGCGCATCGGACAGACTACGTGAGGACGGGCAACAAGGGCCCAACGGATCTCCCACCCAACGGATGTGTTCCTGGTTATGACACTGCAGATGAGTTGACCACGGCAATTGATGTAGACAGTTTGCGCAACCGATTAGAAGAACAGGGCTGGAACGAACTGTATACCAGCGTGGATGCTGGGCACTATGTCTGCGACTTTACATTCTACACGTCGCTAGCCGAGGGAGAGACAACGTACCCGGCTCGGAAGCTCCCAGCTCCACAGACACTCTTTGTCCACGTTCACCCAAAAGCTGATGATGTGTACAGCGACACACAACTGGCAGAGCTACTGCGGGATATTGTGCGGGATCTGGCTCAAGAAGGAATATGATCGAAATCTAGAACAGTTTGGTATTCTATCTGGAATGAAGAGATGATTTACAACAGCGCAGCTTGGAGAAGAATGTACATGATAGGTTACAATGGCAAGCTAGACGGTGCAAACACGTCGTCAACTATCTGCTGGTTCTTGCGCGAAGAGCGCTGAAAGGGCGCCAAATCGCGCACATTAGTGTTGTCGATAGGTAGCAATCCGCGCGACTGCGACGTTTCGGTTGTGGCGCTGCGTGTGGTAGAGTGTGACGACGAGGACGCATTGGCCGTGCGGCGGGAGGGCTGCTGGCTGGACATGGAGTTGCCAACCGAAGCTGTGTCGCGAGCACGCGTATTGCCTTCGCTGGTGATGATATCGTTGAGGTCGGTTAGCACCATTGACCGATCCAGCGGCGGCACAGCAAAATTATCGGGGCCGTCGGTCTGTGTGATGCTGATCGATAGCTACATAGCATAGATAGACAGTGAGGAGAGCTTAATAACGACATGTGATGCCATGCAATGCAGGCAGCTGCCAGGGCACGCAAAGCCTACCTTTAGTGTGCAGTTGAGCTTGCACTCCTGGAGAAAGTAGCGCCGCGACGATCCTGACAAGCGAGCGTACTCGGAGAGATTGACCGTCAGAGCGCCAACCTTCATGCGCATATGCGAGTAAACCTCCTACACACAAGCACGACTGGTTAGCAACAGTTGCCGATCACACAAGGCAGGTCCGATCAAACAGCGGGGCCAATGCGTGCATGAAAACTGTCAGTTTAGCGAGCAAGTGTTCTCTTGGGCATAGACAACAAGATAGAACCATACCTGTCTGATCGCGATGCGGAGCTCGCATGGGGCCAGCAGGCCGTCTTTACCAATGGGAATGTCGACAGACACCCTGACAGCGTGCGACCACAGCACTTCGCAGTTGACAACGGGCACTCTACAGAGAACAAAAAGATATCAGCATAGTATAGGTTTTTTTGGCTGACCGTGTTGCTGGAGCTGCGTACCTAGACGAAGTGCCGTTGTGTGTCTGACACTTCCACTTTGCGTAGAACAGCCCGTTGAGCGGCGGCACGTTGTTGAGGTCTTCTAGCCGGAGGACCACGTCGAACGAGGCAATGCGCGCTCGTGGCACGAACAGGTTCTGAATGGCCATTCGAAATACAGGAAAGAAAAAGCAAGACTGGAGAACAAAAACAAAAAGAGGGTCCATGCTTGGCCCTTTCAGGCATCATCTGTGATGAGCGCAGAGACTTGCACACTTTGGGCTTTAAGCGCCACAGCCCTGCTAATTTATTTGCTTCCATTTCTGGCAGATTGGAAAAGTAGGCAGCGCCAGCGTTGGGAAAAGCCAAGCGTGCGGCTGACGCTGGTCGCAAGACCTTGGTCATTTGGAACTCATTACGTCATGGCGCTGAGGCAGATTTATTAGTCTAATGCTTGGTCATTATATACACAAAATAGTCGAAGCCACCGTCGTTAAGGCGCTCGACGGCAATTGACCACGACGCACGCTCCAGGTGGCGACGGCGAAAGTGCGGCTGACCAAATGTGATCCAGATGAACTTGCCAGCAGGCGCCAGCACGCGGTCGACTTCATCGACAGCGCGGGCGACATTTGCGCACATCTCAGGCGACGGGTCCCATACGTCGCCCTGTTCGCACATGAGCGCGTCCAGCGTGCCCTTGTCCAGCGCAACGTCGACAGTGCCAGAGGCCAGCGCCAGAGCGCGCACATCCATGACCTCCCACGTCATGTGTGGTTGATGCTGGCAGCGCTGTCGCATCTGCGCAATGACCACGTCGCTGTAGTCTACATTGACAATGCTCTCGTAGCCGTCGTCATACATGTCGCCCGACAGCGTCGAGTTGCCACAGCCCAGCATCAGGATGAGCGCGTCCTTGCGCATGTGCTGTCCCAGCAGCGGCTTGAGGTCAGCATATGTCTTGAACCAGTCAAATACTGTGTCTGGCTCCTGCGTGTATCGCTGCTGCCAGTACTCGAGCGTCCCGTAGCCGGCGTTCTTTTCGGGCAGCACTGCCAGGTCCGTGCTGGCTGTCGGTTGCTCCATTGTTGATGAATGAGATAATAATTTCAACGGGTTTGATCTGCGAAATATCTCATATGCGTCGTGGCTAATCGTCCTCGACTCTCATGTGATTAGCAACGTATGGGAGCCGTTTTCGACGGACCTTTTTTGTTTCCGTCTGGCATTTTGCACACAATTATATCTATATGGCCTCGGTTACCAAGCGGCTGCTAAAGGAGCTCAGTGACACGCGGAAGGGCCTGGGCGACGAGCTGGTTGCGCTGGCGCCGGCCAGCGACGACAACCTGCTACAATGGACAGCTGTGCTGCGCGGGCCCAGCGACACGCCGTATCACGGTGGGCTGTTCCGCCTGCGTATCGACATTCCGGAGCAGTATCCGATAAAGCCGCCCACACTGACGTTTGTCACCCCCGTATGCCACCCGAACGTGCACTTTGAGACAGGCGAGATCTGCCTGGATATCCTCAAGACGCAGTGGTCGCCGGCGTGGACGTTGACATCAACATGCCTGGCCATCCATGTGCTACTGGCCAGTCCCGAGCCCGGCAGCCCGCTGAACTGCGACGCCGCCAACCTTCTACGCTGTGGCGACGATGTGGGCTACTATTCGCTGGTTGCCATGTACACGAGGATGTTTGCGAGTGAGTATATTTAAGCTAATAAAAACTATATTTTGTGGTAGTTGGCAGCCACAAATGGCATCTTGACAACTGTGGCTTCCTGGATGCGGTTGCGGACCTGGACCTTCAGCGGCGTACCACGCTTGTTGAAGCCCTTGCGCACGTACGCCATGGCGACGTTCTTGCCCAGCGAAGGCGATGGAACGCCCGATGTGATCTCGCCAATTTCCTCGCCATCGGCCGAAAGTACCTTGGCGTGCGCACGCGCCGGTGCACCCTCGACAATCAGTCCAATGCGGCGGCGCTCACCGCCCTTGGCTGCAAGCTGAGGGAGGATGACGTCGGCGCCAATGAATCCACCCTCGGCGCGGCGGCGCTTGCCAATGGTCCACACCAAGTTGGCTTCCATCGGCGTCGTTGTCGCATCAATGTCTGAGCCGTATAGACACAAGCCAGCCTCCAGGCGCAGCGAGTCGCGAGCTCCGAGCCCTGCCAGTTTGACCTCAGGGTTCTCCAGCAGCCGCGCCGTGATGCCCACGACCTCACCGGTTGGAATCGACAGCTCAAAACCGTCTTCGCCAGTGTACCCTGACCGCGCAACGTGACAAGGCACGCCAGCAATGTCGACAGTCTGACCAGTCATAAACGCCATCTGCGCCAGGTCGATGCCAGCCAGCTGCTCCAGCGCTTTCTGTGCCGACGGACCCTGCAGGGCAATCAGCGAGTGGTCCTCGATCTTGCGCACCTCGACGTCTGCGCCCTGATCCTGGAAGATTTTGGCATGTTTATTCAGATGTGCAAAGTCCTTGTCCGCACACCCTGCGTTAGACACCACATACAGCGAGTCCTGCTGCTGCGTGATAATTGTGTCGTCCTCGATGCCACCCTTGTCGTTTGTAAACAGCGACAGCGTCGATCCACCGACCGGAAGCTCCTTCAAGTCAGCAACCACGAGGTGCTCCAGGAACCGGTGCCGATCGGCGCCAACAATGCGGGTCTGCAGCATGTGCGACACGTCAAAAATCGACGCGTGCTTGCGTGTGTGTAGATGTGAGTCCAATGCGCCTTGGTCAGAGTATACCAGCGGCATGGCCCAGCCAGCAAACGGTCCAAACCGCGCACCGTGCTTGGCGTGCAGGTCATACAGGGCTGTGCGCTTGGTTGCGCCGGTGCTCATGAGCCGCACACTGGTGCGTGGAACGCCGTGGAGAGTGCGAGTGATAGCGGCCATTGTAGTCGAAATAGAGCAAATAATAAAAGATAAGAAAGCAAAAGTAGCAAATATGGAAAAGCAAGCAGAGCATCTGGGCTTTTAACGGACGCTTCGACCGAGTCACATGCAAGCCGAACGGCCAATTTCGGTGCGCTATTTCACCGCTGCGGCATTTTGTTGTTAGTCAATCGCAAATCACGCGTTCAAGAGCTTTGACTGAATATAATCACAATAAATTCATAACCATATATCTCCATGGTGTTCTTGTACTGTTAACAGAAAATAAAAGGTAGGATCTAGTGTAGATCTAAGTATGCAGGCACAACTATGGATACGAGATCTAAGTTTGCTGGCACATCCATATACGCGTCTTAAAGTGTTTAAAGAGGTCGCGTACCAGCTCTCTAAAGTCCACACGGCGGTCGGCTGTGAAGTAAAAGGTCAGCTTGCGGCGGTCAAACTGGAACTCGGCATCGACCACGCACATTGAAAGCTTACGCTGCTGCACTTTGGCCTGGCACATGCTGAGCGCGCTCTGCTCGTCCATAACCTTGTTGCCCAGCAGATCCGAGATTTCGTGCTGATCAGCCAGGCGGAAGATGCGTTTGACAAACACATCGCGCCCAGAGGCTCCACCAGATGCCGGGCGCGCCGATGCGCTGTAGTCAGTGCCAGGTGAGGCATCACCGGCGTCGGCATCGACCGGAGCCGTGCTCTGGCGGCCGTCCTGTGTGCTCTGGTCGCTGAATCCGCCTGGCGACAAGTCAGCCTTCGCGCGGTTAAACGAAAGCACGGCGTCTGCAGTCAGCAGCTCCTCTCTGATTACGCCCAGGTCCACGCCTCTGTCAGCCTCCACAAGCACATACGCCCCAGGCTCAAACTCTGGCTTGGCGTCGGCAAGGCTGCCATTTGCTGCTGGAACAGGCATTGCAGACGTATCCTTGGCTGCGGCTCCTGATCCCGGAGCGAGTGTCGGAATCGCCTTCATCTCCGAACGCTTGTTTGGCGCAAAGTACAGGTCGCTACGCCGGCCCTTGAACCGCACAACGAACACACGTGTGCCTTTGGCTAAGGCTGGGTAGGGCAGTCCCTTTCCCATGTCGGCAAATGGCATGTTTGGCGTGATCGTTGTTGCTGGGTTTGGCATCATCGGGTGCGTAGGCGGATGTGTGCTACCAGCGAGAACAGGCACAGGCGGCACCATGGCCAGCGAGACGGCAGGCGTGCCCATGCGCGGAATTCCCGGATGGCTTGCTCGGCGCATATGCTGCTGCTGCTGCTGCTGCGACTGGGCCTGTTGCTGAGATTGAGTCTGTTGTTGCGAAATGGCTGCCTGCGACGATTGCGGCATCGGGACCGGTTGAAACAGCTGAGGCTGGCCCTGCATATGTGCTGGCGTGAAAATCGATGGAAGCGAATGAATGGACTGCTGCGAAGGCATCGGAGGATAAGCCATTGGGCCGCCAAACAGACCAGTCCGCGGCATGCCGCCCGAGTGTTGCGCCATGCCGCTGGCTCCAGGAGCGCGGCTAAGCGGAATGGCGCCTGGATGCGGCTGGTACGAAGAAAAGTGCTGCTGGGCAACAAGCGAGTGCAGAGCTGACGTGCTATTCTGGCGTGGGATAGAGCTAGGGTGCATGCCGTAAGGATATAGCCCAGCGGTAAGCATAGACTGCTGGGCAAGCAGTCCCGGATGCATGTGCGACGCATACATCGCGTACTCACCACCAGCGTTGGCTGCAAACGGCATAGCGCTGGCAGCATAATCAGGCTGAAAGTTACCGTCACCCCGCTGCAGCTGAGCACCGCCGGCTAAACCTCCCGGCGCAGAAAACTGCATATTGGCGCTGGCCAGTGAGTGCCGACGATGCGTACCAGGCATGCCTGGCGTCTGCCCAAACGACAACTGATGCGCAAGCCCGGCGCTGCGTTCGTAGGCTGTCTGATCGCGGAGTCCCAGATCAGCAATGTGATCAGCCCGAGTATCCAGCGACGGACGCCGAACATCATTCATCGAGTTGACGTGCGGCGGCTGGAACGCTCCAAAGTCAATCGATAGTGTATCGGCAGTAGTGGCGGTATTCTCAGGCGGCGATGATGTGCGATTAGCCATATAGAGATTAGGCGGCCTAGCGGGTGATCCGACATTTGGAAAGCTGGCATTGCGCATTAGCCCGCCTGCAGCTGATGGTGACGACACCAGTTCGCCGGCGCCATCATCTTCGCGCATTGTTGGCAGTTGGTTACCAAAGCCGCCAAAGCGACTACCTGGCTTAGCGTAGGCGCTGCCACTGCGTGCGTTGGGCTGCGACGCTGACTGCAGCAAGGCGCCGTGGATGCCGCCGGTGGATTGCGGCGCAAATGCTGCAGCTGCACTGGATGTGTCATGTGATGCGCCATTGTAATTGATGCCGTCGCCTGCGCTGTTGGCCAGCGCAATGCTGGCGCCGCCACTGCCTGAAAACACAGACGAGCCCATAGTATACGACGACAGCGCTAGCGACGAAGCATGGTCGGCCGAAAACTCTGAGAACCGCCGCACTGCTCCAGCGTGTGTGTTGCCGATGCCAGCCAGGCTGCTGGTGCTGCTAACGCTGCCGCTCAAGGCTGTTGTGGGCTTCCCCAGCAGTCCGCCGCTGCCCAGAATGTCCAGCCGTGTGGCTGCATGGCTAGGCTCAAGCGGTGACGTGAGTTGGTTGTCTAAGCTGGCAGTCTGGTGTATGGGAATCGAGTTCAGCGACAGTCCCAACGGGCTGACTGTGCGGTTGCTGTTGGCGCGGTTGCTGTTGGCAACCGAAATCGACCCATGCCGCGAAAGCATGCCAAACGACGATGACGCAGGGCTGATCGTCCCAGGCGATACGCCGGTCTCTGCGTTTGTCGCCGCCGCTGTCGAAAACCGGTATAAAGGATTTGGTACAGCAAATATATTGGGCAGGGTGGTCGAGCGGCCGCGAAGAATCGCTTCGTCCAGCTCAGAGTAGTCGACGTCAGCCCCAGACGCACCGCCGTGCATTGGCCTGCCAGAGCTGCCTGCATACGCGCCAGCATCAGCCATATTGGACGCCAAAGTGGCGTGGTTCTGCACAAGGCCCATTTTGCTGTACTTTGTGCCCAGGGCGTGGATATCAGACGCCATGTTGTACGCTGGTATTGCCGCTGCGGATTGTGTCGACGGAACGCCTTGCACCGACGACCATGCACCGATACCATCCAGTGTAGACGATCGCTCACCAAAGTTGGTAAACACCGGATCATCCTGCAGCGAGTCTGCGCCCGGAGTCATTGGCGACGAGTCTGGCGACGTCGATGATGCGCATGCTTCGTGCGGCGGCTGGCTAGTGTTTGCATTCATTCACGCAAGTAATAGTGCTGTGGGCGTGGCCGCAGCTGCAGATAATTAAGACCGCCCAGAAATACGGGTGCGAATAGTACAAAGTATAAGCAATCAGACAGTGTATATCAGCTACTTTGTAACTCGAGTAAGATGAGCTGATGGGCTGTCTGCAGGTGCAAGCAACGCAAGCCGATGTGGACGGCAAAAGTGCGGTTGTGTCTGAAGCCGCAGGGGCCGTGGGTGATGTGGACGCAGTCAAGGGGCACACTAAGCGCAGCAAAGAAACCAAGTTCAAAGGCAGAGAGTAGTGAACAGAAAGACGTGCTAGTCGGTGGAAATAGATGCTATATATACGGCAGCGCGTGTATGTATGCGCAAAAGATGCAAAAAAAAGAAAAGCAGAGGCAAGAGATGCAGGCTCCAGCACAAGCTGTGTTGATTGTTAAACAAGCTGAGATGTCAGTCTGGCAGAGCTTAGACGGAACAGGGCATGTGCATAGCCACCCCTGACTGGATGAATATGGTATGTAGTCGCACAAGCGTGCAGGCGCGTGCCAAACGATTAATAGATGAGCGAGAAAGGCAGCTGCTGCGTGTGCGTGGGCAAAGCGATAAATCAGAGCTAGAAGTTGGGCTAAGAAAGCAGAGTAGCGAGTAGTGAAGAAAAAGAAAGTAGAAAAAGGGCGGCCAGGTGCTCCAGACGAACAGGCCAGCACGGCGGAGCACGAGGAAAGACGGCAGACTTTAGTCAATTGGAAAGCACACGTGCCGCCTGCCCACTTGCTTCTGTTGCTGCTGCTCGCTTTCTGAGAGGGCGTAATTCCGGCCTGCTGGAGCGTTGCTCTCTTTTGTTCGATGAGGGAGCCCGGGGAGTGTTTGTTAGCTCTCGCGTAGCTTCACGCTGCCTGCCAAGGGAGCTGCGGCAATTCAACCAATAGCAGATGTTGGCCGCCAGAGCACCAGCGCTGTCAACAATGCGCGGCAGTAACCCAGAAGCGGTCCGTTGCCCGATAGGCACATTGAGCACATTACAGCCAAACAGCACCGGTCACATATGGGGAGGGGGTACAAAATGCACCGGCGAGCAGTAGCACTTTTTGTACGGTTTTCCTAGCAGAGGACCGTTGGCTGAGCCCGCCGGTCATTGCGCCAGCGCGGATGATTAAACCAGATTCGCTCACTCATCTCATGCACAGCCCGCGTGCAGCTAACGAAAATGCACCCGGTGCCGCCTGTCTTTCTCGACAGCATTTGGGATTTGCACCGCACACAGGACACCAGACGCCGCGCATGTGACCTTGGTGGCTGCACTCTCAGAGCAGTTGCAGCCTGATCCGGCCTGAGCAGACGAACTGCAACTTTCACAATGCGCTGTGGCGCTGAGACACCGCCAGCCATTTTGCGATCAGGCTAATGCGGCGGATCTGCTTCGCCGGTCACGCTCACCATCCAATAGTCATCGTTAGGATTTCGATATATCGGTGCCTTGTTTCACACTCGTCTGCGGCCCAGCGGTCGCATGCACAATATATGCATCCTGGCAACTATGTTGAATCTACAAAAGCTCCAGCTCCTTGTTTACTCCAAAATCCGAGTATCGTCCATCAGGTTTGCGCCTAAAACTTACGTGCCTGTTTGCAAAGTTAGAATCCTATGTCTGGCAGCGTCGGGTTTGATATTTCGAACCTACCGCTGCCCACAAAGCCCAGCGCCAGAAAGGAGGCAAAGCAAATGAATATCTGCTCGCTTCGAACATATGTAGTCCTTTGTGTATATGCAGGATGGTGATGGCCACTCTACTTTGAAAGCAACCTTAGCACCAGCTTTCGCGGACATTTTCTACCAGTGCTGCATTCGCGAGAACGCATTAATTAGATGCCGCTAATCCGCGATTGTATTTCTGGCCATTACATCATCATTGGTTCTTCGGTGTGGTATTTCCCCTTTATCCCATCTGCTGCATTTGAATTGTAACTTACTCATATAATGGTAATCGTCAGGCTCAATCTCGAATTTCAGCGCCAGTATTAAGCGAGAAACAGTGCACTAATACAGTACCTACACGTGTGTACCTTTGTAGTCGTCAAGCAGCTCGCACGGAATTCACACTTTGCTCGAGGCCGAAAAGGCCGCTTCGGAGATTGTCGAGCAGGCTCGGGCTTGTAAGTAGCACCATACAACTAAACACCCAGTGCATATATTCTACACAGGCTTTTTAAACGCTATATTTTACGCATGTAGACCGCATTGAGCATCTAAAGGAGGCTCGTAAGATGGCAACAGAGGACATCAACGCGCTACAGACGCGCAAGAACGAGGAACTGGCAAATATCCAGAAGCAGGTATGTGCGAGCTGAGTTTAAAACGTACCTATTTATGAACACTGATATTTTTGGCTAACTACAGGTATGTTTCTGGTATGTGTAGGGCGCTGACCAGTCCGAGCTGACCAAGACCATCCAGGCCGACACCGGCGACAAGCTGGCTGCAATTACAGCCCAGTTTGAGAAAAACAAGCAGGATGCCATCAACAAGCTTGTTTCGGCAGTCACAACGGCCGAACTAGACTAGTTTTATTTTATATATCAAGAAGTCTATCTGAAGATCATAATTCGAAATTTCTGACTCACTGCATTTGCTGCATCGCAGACAGGGTGCAGAAGAAACAAAGTGGTGACGAGATTTTGCAAAAAGTTGTTGGTGATTGGCCGAAAAATTTATCTGCATTTTCAGACACGCCGCTTGCCTGGCCACGCGCTCACGCATAAAAACGGGCTTCGCGGCGCCTTGTTTTTTGGTTTATTGTCTGCTCTTTTTTCACTCCCCATTTTATTACTTATTCGCACCTTTTTTTCTCTTCTCTTCTGCTGCAGGTTGTTCTTTTGCAAGCTGCATCAGCGCTCTTTTTAAACTAGCTTTGAGAAGGCATTTGGGCACACTGCCTACACCAGTGAACACCAGAGCCACTTCTCCGGGCCAGCTGGCAATCTAGCTGGACGCTGAAGGCATAAAAGAATAAAGTCTTTTCCAAAAGAAAAACGTGCGTAAATTCAGGACTTTTGGCGTGCAGTTGACTTTTGTGGCGAAGATTGAACCTGCCACTTCTCTCATCTGGCAATTCTTTCCAACCACGAATTCGCGATTGAGCGTGTCTACGGGTTCAAACCTTTTTTTCGCCTTTTCTGCTTGTACTAAGCATTTATTTTGGCAATCCGTCCACACATTTTCTGACAATTTGTAGCTAGCGTATAACCTTCGATGCAGGCACCCAACCACCTGCAACAGCAGCATTCGCCAGTACCTGGACATATCCGGCAGCAGATGAGCGCCGGTATGGCGCCACCCGGGATGCACGCGTCATCAGCAATGGGACCAGTGCCGCCTGGCTCAGCAGCTCAGCCCAACGGCAGCATGCATCCGCAGCAGCGGCCGCTGGGGTCGAGCCAGGGACATGCGATGCGCCAATCGCGCCAGCCAATGCCTGTGCAGGCGCCGCCGCACTCTGCGCCGCATCCGTCTGGGTCGCAGCAGCTACCGCAGCAGCAGCAGCCACCACAGCACATGGCTCCACCTGGACCTCAGCAGCAGCCGGTTACGCACACGCAGCGTCTAAGCGCCATGACAGAAGAGGTCTGGCTACAGATTGGCACATTGTCCGAAGTGATGGGAGAACACGACCGCGCGCTCGCAGCGTACGACAATGCGCTGCGGCATAATCCGTACTCGCAGCCAGCGCTGACTCAGATTGCAAACATACACCGTAGCCGCGAAGAGTTTGACAAGGCGGTGGAATACTTTCAGCGCATCATAAACATTGACGGTACGAATGGAGAGATATGGGGAGCCATTGGCAACTGCTACCTGATGCTGGACGACCTGCCCAAGGCGTACCAGGCATACCAGCACGCGCTCAACAGTCTGGAAGAGGCCAAGGAGCCCAAGCTGTGGTACGGGATTGGCATTATGTACGACCGCTACTGCTCGTACGACCACGCCGAAGAGGCGTTTGTGGGCGTGCTAAACATGGACCCGAACTTTGACAAGGCCAACGAAATATACTTCCGGCTGGGCATTATACACAAGTGCCAGGGCAAGTACGCACAGAGCCTCGAGTGCTTTAACCGCATTTTGAATGACCCGCCAAAGCCGCTGACCGAGGCCGACATTTGGTTCCAGATTGGAAATGTGCACGAGCTCAACTCGGAGTTTGGGATGGCCAAGGACGCGTACGACCGCGTACTGCGTGAGAACCCGCAGCACAGCAAAGTGCTACAGCAGCTGGCCACGCTGTACTTCCGGCCAAACACCAGCCTCAGCAACATTGATGCGGCTGTGCAGCTGTTGTCTAACGCGATCGAGGTAGACAAGGATAAGGCGGAGGCGCAGACATGGTATCTGCTGGGACGCTGCTACATGGTGCAGCGGCAGTACAATAAGGCATACGAGGCATATCAGCAAGCGGTGTACCGCGACGGCAACAACGCAAACTACTGGTGTTCGATTGGCGTGCTATACTACCAGATCAACCAGTACCGCGATGCGCTGGATGCGTACAGTCGCGCCATTCGCATCGACCCGTATTTGGGCGAAGTGTGGTTTGACCTTGGCGCGCTGTACGAGGCCTGCAACAATCAGGTCAACGACGCCATAGACGCGTACTCTCGTGCTGCCGAGCTGGACCGTTCGAACCCAGTGATTGAGCAGCGTCTGGATCTGCTACGGCGAATCCAAAGCACAGGGCAGCCCGGGCTTGGCAGCGCAAATCCGCCGCCGACACCAGTTGACCCAGCGACGGGCGCTGGCCCGACCGGTCGGCTCAATGCGCGCGGCGGACCTGCAGGCGAGCCGCCGGTTCCTGGCGGAGCCCCTGGCAACCTCGGCGCGCCGCCGATTTCAGGGCCAATTGCAGGCGCTCCGCATGCGACAGAGAATGCGCGTCATCCAAGCGAAGCCACGGGGCCGACTCAGCAACAGGCGCTTGTGGTGCGGAGCAGAGCGCCAGGAACTCCGGGCATGGTTCGGCCCAGTCACGGCGCGCTGCCTCCACAGCAACAGCAGCAGATGCAGCAGCAGATGCAGCAATACGGACAGCAGCTTCCAAAGGGTCCACAGCATGCTCAGCCAGGGCCAGCTTCAGGTCCGCGTGCGGGGTATTCGGAAGATATGGCGTATGGCCACTACGAGGCGGCATCGCGCGCTGAGGGTGCTTCTGCCGATGCTCCTGTGCCGCATTACGCAGGCTCCGGTCACCCAATGACTGGTACGCCATTTCCGCAGACTTCGGGCGCGCAGCACCCACCAGTCTCACGTCCATACTCGACAACTGGTCATCCACATGTCTCAGCGCCATACACTCCACAGCCTCAGCCTCAGTCTGCAGGGCCAGTGCCACATCGCGCTGAAAGCGGTTCACTGGGGTCCCGCCACCAATCTCCAGCTGTGCCGCAACAACCAGTCATGGCTGCAGCGTATCCACAGTCGACTCCTGTAGTCGAGCCGCACCCAGTGGCTGGCACATTTCAGCAAGGCCCCATGAATGGCTACCAGCAGTACGCACGCCAACGCAGCCGCAGCCCGACGATGGCTGCAAAGAGCCCTGGGTTCCGCCGCACGCAGTTTGTACAACAGCCCCTGCAGTCAAATGACCGGCGAATGGAGCAGCTTTCAGAGTCCAGCCATACGCTTCCTGCCTATGGACGGCAAGACTCCACATTGAGCGCTGGTGCTGTTATTCCGAATGCCTCTCGGAGCGATCGGGACGGCGATGTGGATATGGAGGATATCCAGCCTGTGGGACGCAAAGCGTATTCTCTGCGTGAAGAACCCACAGTAGCACCAGCAGGCAGTATGTCAGCTCCGGCGTCGGACATTTCGATGAGTTCGTCTACGCCGGCGCTTTCGGGCCAGACAGCGGCTCCAATTAGGCTGCCGCCGGTGCAACACGGAGGAATGGGCGGCCTGATGAGTCCCAGCAGCCGATCATCACCTTTGGCCGCAGGCGCCGCCACAACATCTCAAGCTGTAGGAGACGAATCGCGAAAGGGCAGCATCAATGGCACTATGGCTCAACCGTCTGAAACGGTAATGAGTCTTGCCTCGGTGATATCCGCAGCCGAGGAGGACAAGGAGGGTTCGGCAATCAACTCGCTTATGAGCCTGAGCAGCGTTGCGACCACGCTAACATCTCGACCACAAGCATCGACACCATCTACATCGTCACCTCAGCCATCGCTGCCTGCGATAAAGTCAAGTGGCGGGTCGGCGGCGACCACTGGACGCGAGCCATCGCTGGACGCCCCGGCAGGGCGCGAGGTCGTCACAAACGGTGTGCGCGAAATGGACCTGTCCAGCGCACGAGACTCTGGCGGCGATTCAGAGGCTGCGTCAAAGTCGCCTGGTACAGGCAGGCTAATCTCAGAGCCAAAGTCTGACGAAGACTTGCGGTCACGTGCGTCATCGCCACTGGCGGATGGAGCTAGCGAAACCGGTTCGACTGTAGCAGCTGTGCCAATCAAACGGTCATTGGCCACTGCTACAGCTGACGAGTCTGCAGAGTCATCGGTGCTGGACAGAGCGGGAAGTCGCAGTAGCAGCGGCTCTGTCCTGCACGCTGCTGTGGCGGGCAGCGATGGATCGGGCGCAGATAGCAGCAGCAACGGCATTGGTCCTCGCAAACGAGGACGGCAGGGGTCGCCGTCGCCAGTGCCTGGAAAGCGCCTGCAGTCCGATACCCAGGATGAGATGGAAGACGGCGAAGAGCCGGAAGATGGCGAAGTCTTTGAGGACGACGAGGAAGCACGTAATGACGGCAGCAAGTCGCACGAGTGACGACATTGTGATGAAGCCTGGCAAAGTCAAGCACGAGTAGTAGCCGTAATTCTAGCGCGTTTTATATTTTTGATAAAGACAAATTTGGTACAGAATGTCAAACATCTCGTTTCCGCCGGATCGAATTACCCAGCCGATCCTGCTCAATGATGTAGTCGCCGTCGCTGCCGCTGTCCGATTCTTCAGCTTCGTCTTGGTCGTCATCGCTGTCGCTCTCATTGTCACTGTCAGAGTACACAATCTCCTCGTCGCTGGGGTCTTCGTCGTCGCGGTGGAGCTCCTGCTCCTGCATAAGCTTGTCGAGATTCGCCTGGTCCTTTCTGGAAAAGCCGCTGGCAGCAGCCTTGACGTCGAGGTCAAACTCCTTGTCGCCGTTGAGGGCAAACTTTGGGTACAGCACGCTCTCATAAGCAAAGCGGCGCTTGAAGAAGGTGCGGATGCAGTCGACATCGCGGTTAAAGTAAAACTCGGCGTTCAAATGTGATGTCGAGACCATTTGTGGAAAGTCAATCAGCACCGGCGACCCGTTCTCACGCACCAGAATGTTAAACTCGTTAAAATCACCATGGATCAGGCCGTGCTTGGCCAGACGCACAATCAGATCCATCAGCTCCGAGTACAGACGGCCGGGCTCGGCAATATGGTCAATCTGGCGCAGCGGGAACGCATCAATAAGTTCCATAACAACGCAGTGGCGGTTCTGGTCAATGGGTGTCGGGACCGGGAATCCATGCTCGTGTAGAACTTTCATGAAAGCAAACTCTTTCATGGCCGACAGGCGCGACATGTACATCCACGACGGCGACTGGTTTGGGCGAAAGTAATCGCGCTTCTGCTTGACATTGCGGAATGACTGCCGTCCGAGGCGGTGCAGCTTTAGCACTGCCTGTTGCTCGTCCTCGCCTGCGATCACGAAAATGTCCGACTCTTTGCCCACGCCGATCTGGTTGCCGACTGACACCACTGATCCGCGCCGGCTCAGCGTCTTGAGCGCCAGATGATCGTAGCCCGAATATATTAGCTTGTACCCTACATATTTTGAGTTGGACTCGCTGGCAATAAGCTTGCGCTTGATCAAGTCGCTAATGTACTTGTTGATGCCGCCGCCACGCAGCCGCGACAGTTCGGCTATCAGCGTTTCGGGCACAATGTCGTGGTTCCGCGAGCCAACCTCAATTGCGGTTAGCACGCGGAATTCATCGGCACTCATGTACCGCAAGCTCGTGGGATCAAGTTTCATTGTGCAGTGTTTAAGAACGAAATATAAATTTATTAGAGGCGAAATGACAGTCTTTTGGTTGATGTAAAAAAAAGAGTATGAAAAAAATAATGGCGGCTCGGCTCGACTTATGCAGTTCGACAATGAAATCATTTGCTTTGGTGCTCACGTGGTTCTTGAAATGGGATCTCTCTTGTCTCTTTATTCCGTGTAT
>JANBQT010000021.1:0-41641 GCA_027577315.1 Coemansia sp. RSA 921 | reverse complement strand
GAACAGATCGATACGGTTACCTGGGATGGCGACATGCAGAGCCGGGTTCGCCAGCCAAGGGTTCTTGTCTAGCTCAGTCAGAGCAGCAGGGCTCTTCTGCCGGATCGGATTTTGCTGCTGAGCAACAGCAGCGGGCACTGGACGCGGGGCAGTAGCAGGTGCACCACCCTGAACAATGGATGCACTACTGCCATGTCTCCCACGTCGCCCACGACCTCCACGGGCACCTCGGGGAGCAGATGCATTGGGTGCACCATTTGCGATGGGTGCACCACCCAGCCTAGCGGGTCTAGGGGGGTCAGATGCGGCGGATACGCCTTCAGCGCGCCTTGCAGCAGCGGCATAGTTGCCTAGCGTTGGCGCGGATTCAGTTGGTGGTCTCGTCGCCACCGGAGGCAATGGATTCGCCTGCGATGGATTCGCTGGACTGGTCATTCTCGAAGGAGTCACGTGACGTGCGCAGCCCGAAAATAAGAAGTAGAGAAGAGAGATGGGGGGTCTAGCTCAAATGGTAGAGCGATCGCTTTGCATGCGATAGGCACTGGGATCGATGCCCAGGTCCTCCACTTGAAAAAATATTTTTTTTTGGCATTGTCCATCTTTTATCACATGGTTTACTTGTTTTATTTACGCTGTCGACACCGAGTAGGGGCTATAAAAGTGTTTTGTTTTTGCAATCAGTCGGTGTGCTATTGGTTGTCCGTAGCCATTAAATATTGTGCTGTTTGCAAAAAGTAAGAGCTGCTGAGAAAGCTTTTTTATTTTGCTAGCTAAACTAAAAATAAGCATCATCATACGCTACTCAAGCCTCTATGCTCCAAGACCATGTATTAAACCATGAAAAACGCGGCACTGGTAGTGTTGATTCTAGCTCATTTCCTCTCAGTTTTGTCCTTTTAAATGTTCTCAAAGTTGCTTATTGCTGCCATGCCGTTTATTAATAGAATCAAAAATAGCCATAGCAGACAAGACAAAGACAGTGTGGTGCCGACTATATGTTTTTACATTTTACTGTTTAATGTAGTTTTGGATGACTTTGGCAACATGTCGTTAGAGCCATCATAATGCAAAATAAACTGCCATTTTTAGGATAATTATGCATTGTTTTGTTTTGTTCCTACCTGAGGAGCTATGTATTTGTCTCAATCATATATTTAACGTGTGGAAAGGCTGACAGGCTTCAAATGTTACTCAACATAATAGGCGTTTGGGTTAGGTTGCAGTGGTGTTATTTTTAATTCAATAAATGTGTGCTATTCACTGGGTGACATACCATTTTTAAATACCAATAATTTGTAACAAGTGCATTTTTCCAGCTAATGCATATACTGATATACCATGTTACATGTTACTCTGCTATATATCGCAGTGAAAGTTGTTTCTTGATTTGCTGGTTGCTGTGTATCGCTCAGGCTGCTCGGTTAAATCTTATGCTACCCACTGTCTATTTTTTTATTTCCCCTGCACTCTTTCACTTTATGTGCCAATACAAACGTATTCCCATTAAAGCTTGTGCCGCCAGCTAACATATTAATAAAAATAGTGCTTATAAAAAGGGCTTGCTAAGCAATCCTCTATTTGAATTTCCTTTGCTTAAATTTTGGAGTGTTTTCCAACTGCAGTTTTTCATCTGTTCGGCCAGTTGTACATTTACCAATGATACCATATAAATGAGCAGAGATGAGCAATGCACTTTGCTCATTGCATTTTATTGCCGCCAGGCCATGGCGTGGCTACGATAAAACGATAAACAGGTTAGATTTGTAATTTCATTTTAAATGAATACATGATTAAAAAAGGTTAGCACATAAATGTTTGGTCGCAAACAACTGGATCCACAGACAAGCTACAGTCTTTTAATTTAGCACAAATGGTCGGCTAACTGACGGAATATGAGGATCATCAATATATTAAATGCCTGCTTACAAATGCTGAAATGAAATATATGTTCTTCCTTACTGTGAACAGGACTGTATTTATTTTAAATAAAATCTAATTATTTTCTACTCTTGCCACAGTAAGATCTGGGATACGATATGGCCAAGTGTACCGGCCGCTGATGGTAAACGACAAAGCCATGTTTTGTGAAGAGTTGGCAGAGTTTGCGGGAGTAATAGAAATGGATGTGCCATTGGAATTAACCTGACCGCGATCAATGTTGTTCACTGACTGCCCAGGCGGCAACTGCATATTTAGTGACCAGTTGTTTTCAAACGGAGAATTCAACGTCTGCAATTTGACTAGTGCAGAGAACCGGCCGCGTGATACTGAAAGTGGAACATACTCAATCCGCGAGCTTATTCCTTCTGAAGTGAATGCTGAGATTGGCAGAGTGCTATCGAGTCTTGAATGCCATCCACTGCTTTGCTTGCCCGGATTTCTCTGAGTTGGCTGGATATTGCATGGGTCTCTGTTAGTATTGTCCCAGTCGCAGATTGCGGTTGAGCCGATAATAAAGCATGATGTGCCTGTAGAACATGGATACACTATCCATTTTCCCGATGAACACAGTGCATATCCTGACTTGTTGCAACCCTGCGTCGCCTCTCTGCATTGCATTCCCTCGACTGGACACATGCTATTTGTAGAGTTGGAGCTGGTTGGTAGATCAGTTGGAGCTGGTTGGTAGATCAGTTGGCGCTTCAGTTTCTGGGTCAGACTCTGTGTCGTCTTCAGTCTGCGTGTATGTGTAGACTGTGGTCAAGTAAGAAGTGTAGGTCGACTCTGACGTAACCTCGGTTAGAAAAGTTGTAACAAATGTTGATACAGACGTAACTTCCTGTGTTTCAGTAGTTACAATCAATGCGCCATCTGTGTTCTTGTGGCTGGTAGATGTCTCTGAATAACTATTTGTAGAGTGTTCGCCGCTGGAAGCTGACTCCTTGATTGATGTTGTACTGTCGGTGCTTGTTGAATATGTCTCCGTATTGTTTGAATACGTGCACATCCCGCCTGTGTCCAGTGCTGTTCTAATATGTTTAGCAATCCCGCTGGTGCGCGACTGGCTGACATCCCATGTCATAATTCCGCCAAGACTGCTGTATTTGGAGCGCACATTGTTGTAAATTGACACAAGTGTTGCACCATCCGCGTAACCCGATGAAGCAGCTGATGGCGACCCTGGCGCTCCAATATATACTTTGACATCCTTATTTAGCGCTTTGGTTTTGGCCCAATTGTCCCACTCATCAAAGTTGAACCAGTTTGAATACGCGTTCAGACCACAGTAGTTGTTATAGAACTGTACGTAAACCATGTCAAACCACGCGCTGTTTAGCGTAGAGCTCAGATATACGTCAGGGAATGGACACTGGGGTGCGGCGGCCGTGTAATACTTTTTGCTCGGGTCGGATGCATAGTGTGAGCGTAACTGTTTAATAAATGCCGGATATCCAGCGCCACTGCCACCTTCAATGTCCAAGTCAATTCCATCCAGCACCGCGTCATCAAAGGGGCGTTTGTCTGAATTGCCCTTGAAAAACATATTCCAAACCGTGTCGGCAAATGCAATGGCATCCGAATTGCCATCAAATCCATAAGCACCAGACGCACCGCCCATGCTGAGAATGACTGCCTTGCCCTTTGACTGACAGTATTTTATATCTTTGGCCATATTTGGGCAGTGCAGCAGCGTACTTCCCTCAAACGTTGTTTCGCAGGCATTGGCAAAGTTGAGGAGAATGTTGGGAAACCCGTTCATAAAAGAAAGTATAATGACATCCTCGGTAGCGTCTTTGCAGTACTCGCCTAGAGACTTTTGGTTTCGGGCAGAGTTTTGTCCATAGTACGAGACATAATTGGAGTTACAATTTGGATTAAATGCCGCCGTATGGAAGGGAAATAGCGCAAGTACGCCATATAGAACAGATAAATAATCTAGCAGCATTATATTAAAAGAATTACGTTGGATACTCTTCAAAAGACAACATGCGCATTTAGCTTATTTAAAACGCATGATTTTGTACTTTTAACTAGTTCAGCATATACTAATATTTTATAAGCAAGAATGCACTGGAGGCTGATCAATGGACCACATGCAATAAAGAAAAGGTGGCTGGTATTTGCATGTGTAATCAATCGCAAGCCTCGCGTAACACACTCCCGAGCTCGTGCGCAGAAAAGCGTGCCACGAATAAGCAATGTAGTATAGTAATTAAAGCAAATGCGTGGAGACTGTCTGAATCCACGTACAATGGATAAAAACGTGCCACTGCGGGGATATTATTTCTATGTAGTCCTGTGACCTTGATAGAAATTTTTAGCAACTGTATTTTTATGTAAAGCGACAACTGTTATATTTTATAGTTCAACTAGTGTTATCCTAAAATATAACCAATAAATAATGACGCGCATTTGTAATAATGCCAGTCCAAGCCAGCCCGGGAACCGGAAACATCAACATTGACGTTATTATTGGCTTCCAGGAAACAGGTTTATGCCATCTCTTGATTGAAAAACCGGCGGTTTCCGCAGCCATTTTCAGGCTATAAAATCCGAGACCATTCCTTGACATGCCTGATGGTTTCTTCAACTTATCTTTTATTTGCCGTTTGTTTGCAATGTCTACCTGTGTTATTTTTGTACCCGAGTACGTCAACTCTGACAAAATCGACAAGTGTTTTGAAGACCAACGCGCAATTTTTATTACAACGGATAGTGCGACATTCGATGCCCAAACTCAGCATGAGAACTATAAACAGTTCATTTTGCTCGACACAGATTACTTTACTGTGTATATCCAGGACAGCGAACCGTTCAAATGCAATTATCAGATTCGCAACCAAATAATGCACCAGCTATGGCCTGGGCGCTCTCCAAGTGATTTGCAATATCTACTTGTGGAAAACAATGGTGTTTGGACATCAAATGTCCCGCCTATTCACTTTTTTGTCAGCCAAGACGCTGACAGTGTGGAATCTGACTGGCTATTTCGAAACACAATTTTTGAATATACCGAGAAACCCGATTTTGCTGCGTTTTCCAACACCGTTCAGAACAAACCGTATTGCCAGCAAAAGTACTTTATTGTTAACCAGGGCACAGCCTACACGTTAGTTGATGTTGCCAATGTTAATGTAACGCTAGAGTACACTGCGGACCGAAAACACATTGTTCAAAATACACTTATGGATGGGACAAAAACAGTCCAAATGTTAGTTGACGAGGAAACTCGTATTGCGGCATTCAGGCCCAACCCAACTCGCAGCCCTGGGTTTAAACTACACGATGCTAGTGGCAAAGAAGTATTAGATGGTGTGCCGTTTATGCTACAGATTCTTACCGGCAGAGAGGATGACAATTTTATACCCGATATTTTACCCGATGAAGAGAAGCAGTTTTATGGCAAAGATTGGATTAATACGGAATTTATACCCGAGCTTGGTGGAGGCATGGACTATGGTTCAAAGTTTTATTCAGAAACCATTGACGGCATTGTATACTTGAAAGATGACACTGGATATTTTCACGCCATGGCAGTGATAAACAATGGCCGCGTATCTATTGATTCAGAGCTTCCGCGCAAAGAAAATCGTGTTCAAATTCACTATACTGACGATGGGGATATTCTTTTGTCAGCATGGGGTGGTCGCACGTATGTAGTGTGCGAGTGGGTGAAGGCTGCGTGTGGAATTATAACCCTCGACCTTTGCGAACACCATGTTCGCGATAACTATTCAATGAAGCTGCGCATAGTTAGAGTCGAGTAGCTCTGTTTACATTTTAATAAACCAGATTTATTTTCCATAAATTGTCTTTTTCTTTTTGTGAAACTGGCAATCAACGATTTGCTCGATTTTCGACATCAAAGCCCGTTTTTGCTGGATTCAGAAACATTTTTGGTAATTTCCGCAGCCATTCAGGGCTATAAAAGCCATACCATTTTCGACAATGAGCGAAATTCTCTTTATTTTTCTCCAGCATGTCTTGTTTTTCAACTAATATCCCGACTCCATTTTCCAACCGAGTTGTATTTGTGCCCGATTATGTCAACATGGATGCACTTGACAAGTGTCTTCAAGACAATCGCGTGACGTTTATTCCAATAAACACAGCGACATTTGATGCACAAGTTGAGCATAAAACGTACCCGCGGTTTTTGCTACTAGAAAAGGACTATTTTGTCGCACATGTTGATGGCGAGGCACCAGTCAAGTGCAACTATGAGGCACGCAATAAAGTTATGAGCGAGTTTTGGCTTGGGCGTATTCAACGCGTGACCAGTGACTTGAAGCAGGTAAACGGGCTGTGGGTGTCGTGGAGACCGCTTGTTCATTTTTTTGTGTATGAAGGCGCGGATAGTTTGCAATCCGAGTGCACGGCATTGCACAACACGGCTTTTGAGTACGCCAATACGGATTATTTTGGCGCGCTGGCTGAGATAGTCAAGCGCAAGCCGCATTGTGAACAAAAATATTTTGGGGTCAACAATGGCCAAACGTACACGCTGGTCAATACTGATAATGTTGAACAAAAGTATGAGTTTTCGAGGCTGAACCTGCGCACACTGGGCTTCAAACTGTGGAAGGAAGAAACTACCGTGCAGTCGCTTATTGATGAGGAAGCTCAGTTGGCGGTATTCCGGCCTAATCCGAGTCGTCGGCCTGGGTTTAAGCTACACGATGCTGATGGACGAGAGATTGTGGACGGTGAGCCATTTATGCTGCACATTGTTAATTATGAATATGATCCAGAAAGCGATATGGATGACGAATACGATGATATTCCAGAAGATGAGCGGCAGTTTTACGGCAAAGAGTGGGTCAAGGCAATGTCATCCGCAGACCAACGTCCATGTTTTGTCAATGGAGCTTTGCATAACGGAACACGGTTTCATGCAGAGACTATTGACGGGATTATGTATATAAAGAATGAGAACCGTTACTTGACCACGCACCTTGATCCCATGGATGACTATCTTTATAGCGATGTGGGCGTTCCAGCCAAGGATAATTGCATTCAGATACATTATGCCGAGGACGGCAATATACTCTTGTCTGCGTGGGGTGGCCGCACATATGCAGACTACGAGTGGATGGGCGACGAGGGTGGGATGATAACTTTTGGTCTGGAAGAACTTTACTTGGGCCAATCTGATCCATTAAAGCTACGCATAGTTAGACTTTAAAACAGAGCTATTTTTCAAATTAAATAACATTGCTTGCGCTAACGTACTACACATCAGAATATGCCAACGCAGAGATGGTTCACAGCTCGATTGCGCAATTTTCTGATTGAGCCGTGAGCCGAAAGACAACACCACATGGCTTCCAAATAGCTAGAGTAAACACGGGCTTGCTCTCCATCTTTTCTCCAGTTCCCTCTCAGCCCTCTAAACCAACAGGGCTCTATTTATCACTTTGCCTTTGCTTTATTATCTGCATTGTATCAACAGCATCCTTTCTTTATTCAATATCTGACGGCACCAACTTTTAACGCAGACAACCAAATCTACACTACAGCTAAAAACATGGACGACGAGGGCCCAGCGTTTGTATCGTTTAGCGGGCTGCCAGACGAGAACGTGGACGACTTTGTCAGCAACGTCGAGTCGTTGCGCAAGCACTTTAAATGGTCAAACCAAGTGACGTTTTGTTATGCACGTACGATGCTCAAGGGAGCAGCCCGGCGGGCGGTGCAAGGCCGAGGCGAAACACGAGCCGACGAGGCAGCAGATCCCAGCTCGTGGAGCAACTTGCGGGCATCGCTTGTGTTTGAGTTTTCAGAGCAGTACGCAAACGACCGCGCGATGGCGCAGGTAGTAACAGCTCGACAAGAAGCAGGCGAAAGTAGTGGCGAGTACGCACGGCGGTTCGTGGATCTCGTGGCGGTGCTTGTGGAATCGCATCCCCTGGACTCGCGTGTGCTGGCCATGTTGTTTGCCGCAGGACTAAGGAGCGAAAAGACGCGGTGGGAGTTGCTGCTGCGTCGCTTCAACTCGATTGACCGGGCTGTGGGGTTTGTGGCGCCTGATTTGTTTTACCGCGCAGCCAAGCTTACTGCGTTACTGTCGCCGCCCGTAGATGCCGCTGGGCTGTCTCCGGCTAGCGAGGCGTCTGGCTCGTTTACCATGACCGGCTCGATCGCCACGCCTAGCCCGCTTGCAGCGCCTGACTCGATCACCACTCCCAGCTCGTTTGCAGCACCTGACTCGATTGCCACACATGGCTCGTTTGGCGACGGCGGGCTGGATCTGTCCAGTCTACGTCTTACCGACTGCGCGCGTAGCTCGACAGCCAATGGCGCGTCGTTTGCGTTGGACGACAGCGGCAGTAGCGGCGATGATGCGCAGCCGTGGCCGACACCTGGCTACGGCGTGGCTGATCCTAGCGGATACTGGACGCCGCCTCGACTTCCAGATGCGCAGCAGCGGCGACTGCACCGCCAGAGCATGGCACATGGCTCGGCTCACACTTTGTCTGGCACTCCAAACTCCCGCATGTACTCGACAATGCCGCGGGGTGGCTCAGTTGCGCTGGCGCGGCATATTGACGACGACGGGCATTCTCTGACGGCGAGCGAGACCGATGAGCCGCGGTCTGCATCTGAGCTTAATAGTTTGGCAGATCAGCTCGAAAGTCTGTCGTCGATGCTGCGTACGCAGTCGGATGCGCGGCGGCGGCGGCCTCGCTTGTGCTACCGCTGCCGCCAAAAAGGCCACATTGCTGCTGACTGCCATCTGCCGCCCGAGCAGGCTGCAGGTCAGGCTGCAGGTCAGGCTACACGCGATGCCATGGGTACAGTGCCCCGTGCGAGCACAGTGTCGTGGCGTGCAGCGGGTCTCGGGGCCATAGCACACTCGCGCACAAACTCTGGCGGCCGCCCTGCCACGCCGTCGCGCAGATACACACAGTCATGGGGCCGGAGCAACCCGCACTTTGGATAGCTTTACCCATTCTTCATTATTCAAAGAAAATATGCTCTATCGCTACCGGCTTGATGTTGCGCGTAAAACGTGCGCCACGCTATCCAAATGCAGTTTTCCGCAACTATTGTAGGCAGCCCAAGGGTTTAGCCCCTTCAACCTACAGTGCATGTTGGTACAAAAGTTCTCTTACAAATTAAGCATGGCAGCTGGAGACATCAACCGTAGTTGTTTGTTTTCGAATCTGGGTCATGTTTGTCTTGGCAATGTTTGCTTGTTCGAGGGCGGAATTGAAGTGCTACTACAATCATTTGAGAAAGTATATGGCCAGTTGCACCAGACATATTTAATAAGGCGTAAACGCCCGCCCCTTTTTCAGTACAACCATTTTTCTTCTACTCCATCAATTCTCATCTCAATCAAGTCGGTATTATCTTTTCGCTTGCCACTTTAATCGTTAGCATACTTTTGTATTTTTTTAGCTTTAGCATTTTTTTATCTAGCATGCAGATCCAAGACAAAGTAGCTGTAGTTACCGGCAGTGCCCGTGGCATTGGCCGCAAGATCGCCGAAGCGCTGGTAGCCAAGGGCGCCAAAGTCGTCATAACCGATATACTTGAATCGGGGCATTTGGTCGCTCGCGAGCTGAACGACCAAGCAGGCACACCAGTGGCGGTGTTTGAGCAATGCGATGTCAGCGACACGTCAAGCATTCAGCGGCTGATCGACCGGGCCATTCGTGAGTTTGGTGCCCTCGACATTATGGTCAACAACGCCGGCGTGGGCGGGACGTTGCCGTGGAACGACCAAGACAGTTTGAGCCTGTCGCGCACAATCGACATCAACCTCAAAGCACCTATTGAGGGAACACGTGTAGCTGTGCGGCACATGGCTTCGAACCGTCGTGCAGGCTGCGTAGTCAACATTGCGTCAATCGCGGCATTCCACGCAGTCGAGTTTACCCCCGTGTACGCGGCTACAAAGGCCGGGCTGGTCAGCTTTACCGCATCGTGTGCCACGCTGGCCACAACTGAACCACGCATTCGCGTAAACGCCATTGCTCAGGCATACGTTGACACTAATATTGTGCACAATAACGTCCCTAATGCTGTGAACAAGATTTTGCGTGCTCCCGGAGAGATTCCTATTGAAAATGTTGTAAATGAGGTTGTTCGGTGCATTGAGGACGAGACGTTGGCGGGAAATACTATCAAGATTTTGCCGGGCGCGCCGGGTGTTGTCCACGATGGTCCGACGGCGGTTCCGCTTGGCTTTGTCGATGCGGTCAAGCAAAAGCTTGCCACAGCAAAGAAGCCTGATCTGCCTGAACCGACCCCGTCGCAGCCCATTGTTGGCAAAGTCCATGAATAACCATTCTCACGCCTTTTATTTTATTTATATTGGATCGCCTTTTTGATATAGTCAGTTGTAAACCCTAAAATCTCTACGGTGGACCGGAATCACTAGGCTCCGAAAAAGTCGGACTCGGGATTTCAGCAACAAAAGCACATGCTTTTTTGGATTCCTATCCACGTGCTTCTTTTTTGCTGTGCAAAGTTCCGCTTTAAAAGCAAAGCCATCTAGTTGTTTTTCTTTTCTCTTATATTTGTAAAGCCACTTTTCATTTATTAGTTTATTTGACACTGGAATTATGCAGATCTCGGGCAAAGTAGCGGTGATTACGGGCGGAGCGCGTGGGTTTGGCAAGCGACTGGCCGAGATGATTGTTGCTCGAGGCGGCAAAGTAGTTTTGGGCGACATTTTGGACGAAGGCGCGCAAACAGCGGATGAGCTCAACAGCGGGCACACGACTCGAGTAGCCGTGTTCCAAAAATGCAACGTGTGTGAGTTTTCCGATCTAAGCGCACTAGTTTCCCGGGCCATTCGTGAGTTTGGCGCCTTGGACATTATGGTCAACAACGCCGGCATCAGCGGCACCGTCCCCTGGCTAGACGCCGACGGCTCATCCCTGTCTCGTACCATCGACATCAACCTGAAAGCCCCCATCGAAGGTACTCGGCTTGCCGTCAAGTACTTTACCGAAACCTCTCGTCCCGGCTGCGTGGTAAACGTCGCATCGATGATGGCGTTTTTCCCTGCAGAGTTTGGCCCTGTTTACGGTGCGACCAAAAGTGCGGTGGTTAATTTCACTGCATCGTGTGCCACGTTGGCTCGTATGGATCCGCCAATTCGTGTGAATGCGGTTGCGCCAAATTTTGCAGACACAAATATGGTGCGGGATTCGTTGCCTAAAGACAATAATAGCGTGTTTAAGATGACGGGAGTGTTGACGGTGGATGAGGTGGTTGAGCAGATGGTGCGGTGCATTGAGGATGAAGAGTTGGCGGGCGATTCTATTAAATTGATGCCGGGGCGAAAGCCGCTTTTGCATAATGGTCGCAAGGCGGTTTCGTCGGGTGTGTTGACTGGGGCAAAGCTGTAGATTTGTTTTAGGATGTCGCTTTGATTATTGTTAACGTCTTGGCGTTATTTGTGTGGCTGAGATTGCTTGAGCGGGGGTCAACATGTATTTTTGTTTACAACCCTTTCAGTATTTTACTAATGCTAAACTATTCTATTAGTTCGGCATATAAAAGTCCCTTTGTCGCTTTTCTTTGTAAGATATTTTAATTTGGCTGGTGTAAAAATTGGCAAGTCCAAAATAACCGCAATCGACGGAGCTATTTTACACAAAGGTCAAACCAGTGGTCAGCAGTTCTGACAACTGCATCGACCAAACCTGCATTTTGCTAATTTAAATGTATGTACAGTTCAGGTGTCCATGGCATTGGATCTACGGGAACGCATGAGAGCACGTCTATATCCAACCCCTGCAGGTACCCATGTACGCAGCAAATAAATATCCTTTCTCAAGAAACCAGCACAATTTTCTTTTCTTCCACTATTTCTCAACTTTTACACAAGAATGCGCATTGAAGACAAAGTAGCGGTGATTACAGGCGGAGCGCGGGGGTTTGGCAAGCGACTAGCCGAGCTGATTGTCGATAACGGTGGTAAAGTAGTTTTGGGCGACATTTTAGACGAAGGCGCTTTGGTTGCTCGCGAACTGAACCGCCGGGACAGCGAAACCGTAGCCGTGTTTCAAAAATGCGACGTATCCAACTTGTCAGACATCAATGCGCTCATCAAACGAGCCATCGACGAGTTTGGCATACTCGACATTATGGTCAACAACGCCGGCGTTGTGGGTTCACTCTTGTGGACAGACAACAGCACATCTTACGAACAAGTAATCGACATTAACCTGAAAGCCCCTATCGAAGGTACTCGGCTTGCCGTAAAGTACTTTTTGGAAACCGGAATTCCCGGCTGCGTCGTAAACGTCGCGTCGATGATGGCGTTTTACCCAATGGAGTATGGCCCGGTTTACGGCGCGACCAAAAGCGCGTTGGTTAATTTCACTGCATCGTGTGCCACGCTTGCGCAATTAAATCCGCCAATCCGGGTCAATGCGATTGCTCCGAATTTTGCCAACACAAATATGGTTCACAGCCCAATATTGGGCTCGGTGCACAAACAGAAGCTGCTCGATGTCGATGAGGTCGTTGTGCAGATGATCCGGTGCATCGAGGACGAGCGGTTGGCTGGAGACACCATCAAGATTATGCAAGGCATGCCACCCGTGCTGAACAAAGGCCGCAAGGCTGTTGCGTCAGGCGTAATAACGTGTGCCAAACTTTAATCTATATTTTATTTTGTATTGTTGCGGCGAATTTATTATCGTATGATTAATCTTTTCACACACTGTTGACTTTGAAACTGGCAAGTACATAGGACTGCGATTTTTAGATAGCAAAAGCACGTGGTTTGTTTGGAACATGCGATTTCTTCTGGCGGAGAAATATCTCTGACAAAAGGAGAAATTCATGCAACTCAGGCACAAAAATGCGGGGATTTTAGCAATTGATATGAAAACGGCCGTCTCTTCCAGCGTGGAAAGTGTGCAGACCGGCCCATGTGATCAGTAAATCGCACTGGCGGATGCAAACAGACGTCGTATAAAACACGCTCTCCACAGGCTCTCCACAGATTGAAACAGCAAGCACTTTTTCTCTTTCAACTCTACTTTTTAATCAACAGCAGAACCGACAATGGAGAACTCAATTGTAAAGTCCCAGGCGTACGGCAAAGATCGCGTGCGCGTGGTGCGCGTGGTACGTCACCAGGACGGCTGGCAGGAGATCGCCGACTACTGGGTGTGCTGCCTGCTGTCGGGCGAGCAGTTTGAGACGTCATATACCAAGGGCGACAACAAGCTGGTCGTTGCCACCGATTCGCAAAAGAACACCGTGTACTATTTGGCCAAAACTCTGCCAGCCGAAAAAGTAATGGTGCCCGAGGTGTTTGCTTCGGAGGTTGCGTCGTTTATGGTCAAAAAGTACGCTCACGTCACGTCGTGCCAAGTAAAGGTAACGACCAAGCCATGGGAGCGCATGAAGTTCGATGACAAGGCGCATGCTCATTCGTTCTACCGTGAGGGCAAGGAGACAAGGTGGACCGAGGCTGTTGTTACAAAGACCAGCCCGCCATCTGCAGCTAGCTTGACCACCATCATCAACTCGGGCTTCTATGACCTCGAGGTACTCAAGACCACCAACTCGTCGTTTGTCGATTTCTGGCGTGACGAGCTGACCACACTGCCTGATATGCCCGACCGCTTGCTGTCAACCAAAGTGCTGTGCCAGTGGAAGTTTGTTCCCCAGACCATCGAGGCGTTGCAAGCAATCGACTATGATGCGGCGTACAACGGCGCCAAGCGCAACACTCTCGATGCGTTTGCCAACGATCCTCGTGCCTGGGTCCACGCTTCAGTGCAGAGCACGTTGTACATTATGGCTGACCGCATCTTGAACGACTTTAGTCATGTGGACGACGTGTACTATGCGCTGCCCAACATCCACTACTTCCCGTTCGATCTGTCAAAGTTTGGCCTCAAGAACACCCAGACCGACGCCGAAGTCTATATGCCTATTGCTGATCCCTCGGGCCTTATCACTGCCACCATCTCGCGCCCATCCAAGGGCAAGTTCTAAGTTGATTTTATTTTTAGTTTCAAAGCGTTTTTTGTATCAACAATATGTCAACCTATTTCTGAATTAACTTTGCTAATACAAGTGTGACGCTATTGAATCTTGATTTCGTCATTAATTTTTGGTTGATGTTCTATTTTTGCGACCAACAATGCTCGGTAAGATGGTGGTTGTTGCTAAATACACACTGTTCATGTGCTATATTTGCAGAAATCAAGTGGTAGTATGGCGGCTTTCCACTATACATATCTCGTATAAAGCAGACTAGCCGTGCTGGTCGCTTTTGTCTAGTCTCCATATGCTAATTGTACTGTATATTTCTTCTTGGCATGACTTTTACCAGCCCTCGGCATCTTATCAGACTTCTGCGCAAAGCATTTCCAGCCCCACATGCTATACACACGACAAACGGACTAGAATGGAGGTCACGCGTAGAACTACGGCTTATCAAGGCTAGCGCGTATATCCGGGCATCTCCTGAATGGGTTGCCGTTTGGCAGCAGAATAATGGTCCTCTGGAGCAATGGGCAGTTGATATCGCTGAGCAATTCGAACTGACCGAACGTGATGTTGCATATGTACTGGCGGAGCTTGAATATTATGTCGGGTTGCAAACAAAGGCTGCTGCCAACATCACACATTCTTCGGTTGATATGGTGTGGACAGCAGCCGAATCTTTTGCAGAAAATGAGCTGGCCGAAAACCTAAATCACCATTCCAAGGCCCTGGAGCATAGCTTGCGCCGGGACAAGGCGTGGGCAAGACACTATTTGGAACAGTCGTGCGATGAAAAATCTGCTCGAACTGTTGTTCTGTTGGATCCGTCGCTATACCCGCTAATGTACGATACGTCGCAGGTGTTGGCACAGCCTATTGACTCTTTGGAGAATGCATTGAATTTGAGCACGCGAGGAGTAGCTCCAAAGTCGTTTGAGCAGTGGGTTGAGGCTGTCACGGCAATTAACGATGCTACGGATGAATTGGCCATTGGCAATAGCCATCGAGAGGACAATATAGATATAATGGTGCCCACCTGCTGCGACTCTCAGCAATGGCCTCAGCCCGAGCACGGGTGCTGGCTTCCTACAGAATTTGCAATTGACAGCAACGGCATTGCCCGCGCACTCTCGTACATCAACAACCTACATCCAGTTTGGCATACTGCAATGTACACATATATCGAACAGGCATTTACAATGTTTGTACCGCTACTTGAACAGGTACTGACCGACTTGGTGCATTTGCGGGAGCTTCGAGTCCCCATAGATGTCACCAAATGCGTCACGTTTGATTCACCACATCCCGAGGAACTGGATCTTGGACTGCGGCGGTTTTATCTGCCTATAGAAACATCTATGACGTGGGATGAGTGGGCAGAAGGAATCGAGTATACAGAGCCCGAGCCTACACCGTTTGTAATGCCCCGGCGTCCATTCACGCCATACGCACTGCGGAACACGTGTGTGCAAGCTGCAGTCAAAATGTCGACTATTGAAATACCACAAGGCTGTTCTGAATATTCCGAATGTATGTGGCAGGCAGCTGGCAACGACGAATGTATAATTGCCACAGGCGTGTACTTTTATGACGTTACAAATATTGACCATATCGAGATGCAGTTCCGCGAGTCGGTCAAATGTAGCGTCGAGTGCAGTGGCAATAAGAAGGAGGCACTACGGTGGGTGTATGGCGACGGCCAGCGGAACCACACGCATGGAATGTACAAGTATCCCAACGTGCCACGATTCTTGAATATCACAAACGCAAAACTCGTGTGCATTCCTAATATTTACCAGCACAAAATAATGCTTAGACTGAAGGATGCGGCAGATTCTGGGCATGTTAAAATGCTGGTGTTTTATTTTGTCAATCCTGCAGCCCGAATACTATCAACCAAAGTGGTTCCACCACAACAGCAGTCGTGGTGGGCAGAACGCGTATTTTCTACTTTGCTGTTGTGCTCGCTTCCATACGAGATTGTTGAGAACATTTTAAAATACGTAACGCTTCCAATCTTTTTGAAGCCAAGCACTTTGCAACTAGCTAATTTAATGGAATAGAACATTATAGTATGGAAAAGTTCGTATGTGCGTTGAATTGCTCAGTGGTTAGGTTGTGCATAGAGTCAATAAAGGCAGCGCGGAATGTGCCTGGTCCTTGAACATCCGAGCGATTTGCTGCAATCTCGGCTGCTATGTTTATAGCCAAAATACCAGTCAAGGCACCGATTACTGGTGCTTCTTTAGCTACAGAGTGTATAAAAGTACCCAGGGCAGTGCCCACCATACACCCAGAGCCTGTAATCACGCTTTGCAGTTTGTGACCGTTGCGCACCGCAAACGTGTTTGTGCCGTCTGACACGTAATCCACAACCCCCGTCATTACCACAACGCATCGATGACAAAGAGCAACTTGCTTGACTACAGCTACGGGGTCGGCAAACCCCGTACCCACTGCATCCACGCCGCGCATCTTCATCTCGGCTGACCCAGCAAGCGCCGCTATCTCGCCTGCGTTTCCCTTAATAACACAAATCCCAAAGTCACGAATCATCTCGTCGATCACTTGCATTCTATGTGTGGTTGCGCCAACAGCAACTGGATCCAAAATAATAGGCGTTTGGTGTAGATTGGCATGGCGCATGGCTTCGCGCATGCCAGCAACTTGCTCAGTAGCCAATGTGCCAATATTTATGACCAGCGCGTTGACGACTTGGGCCAAATCGGCCTGCTCTTCTACGTCAGCCGCCATTATTGGTGATCCACCCAATGCTAAACACGCGTTGGCACAGTCATTGATAACCACGGAATTGGTTATATGCTGTACGAGCGGAGTTATAGAGCCGGTTTTTGACTGGGCAAACACTGTAGCCACTCGTTGCGATACGTGGTCTATATCATATTTCGGCCGAAGCCCTGACGTTTGTCGTGCAGTGTTAATCTGTTGTTGCAAACCTTGAGCGGCCAAACGTGGGTCTGGTGCTGTCATGATTGCCGAAACGATTGCAACACCATCCAAACATGTGCCGTTGACTGCGCATGCGTAGTTTAGCACATGCGCAACATTGTACTGGTTGACTCCGCCAATAGTCACCGCACGCACTTTACACGGAGGTTCAGACACTTTCAACGCATGTTCCCATACCGCACGAATACCAGCTGGTCCTTGGGGACCGACTTTAACAGCCTTGGTGTTTGTGCTGTAGCAAGTTCCAATTCCCAAATAGTCAGCGCCCCCGCGTACTGCTATTTCGGCCTCCTCGCATGTTTGTACGGATACGCCGATGATCTTGTGTGGCCCGAGCAGCCGTCGAGCCTCGCTTAGCGGCATGTCGTCTTGGCCAATGTGCACTCCATCGGCATCAATGGCCAACGCAACGTCAATACGGTCGTTGATCAACAAAGGAACGTTTGCTTTGCGTGTTATGCTTTGGACAGTGCGGGCGGTGGCAATAAAGTCGCTTGTGTCGGCAGACTTTTCGCGGAGTTGGACTATTGTTACGCCGCCTTGGATGGCCTGGTCGACAGTTTCGGCCAGTGTTTTGCCCGCTGGCACCATGGTGCTGTCTGTAACCAGATAAAGAGATAAATCAAACTCTAGCTTCATAGTTTGTTATATGGGGTTACTAAGGAGATAAAGCAAAGAAGAACCATGACGTTATTGTCTAAACCTAATACGGCTTGTATTTGGCTGGCTATTTTTCTTATCTTTTGGCAAATAATCGCGCACCAAAAGTGAAAATGTAGCCGCTCGTTTCCACTCTCTATCAATCTAAAGTTCTAATAAAGCATATTATGACCACTAAAGACAGTATCCAAGAGCAACAGGCACCGCCGGCGGTACTGACAATTGCCGGCAGTGACAGCAGCGGCGGAGCAGGGATCCAAGCCGATCTGAAAACGTTTATGGCCCACGGTACCTACGGGCTTTCAGTAATCACTGCAATCACTGCGCAAAACACGCAGGCGGTGCACAGCGCGAGCAGAGTGTCCCCAAACATGGTCGCGCAGCAGATGAGTGCAGTAATGAGTGACATTGACGTGCGTGCGGCAAAAACAGGTATGCTGGCCGATGCCGAGGTCATTGAAGCCGTGGCAACGTCATGGCAAAGCGCACTCGAGATACGTGGCACAGCAATTCCATTGGTGGTCGATCCAGTTATGGTGTCTACGAGCGGCACGCAATTGCTTGACGCAGACGCGCTAACCACGCTGCGCGAAAAACTACTGCCGTTGGCAACCATAGTCACGCCCAATTTGCGCGAAGCCGAAGCACTACTGAACATGGCACCGTATGCAATCGACTCGGTCAACGCCATGCGCCAAGCAGCATTGCAGATATCCACACAATTCAATGTTGAAGTCACAATAGTCAAGGGAGGCCATCTGCAGCTGGCTGACCCGGGCACAGTAGTTGATGTAGTGTACGAGCGCGCATTGGATAATTTCACACAAGTGTCGAGCGCACGCATCGACTCTGTGAATACACACGGAACGGGATGTACACTGAGCGCTGCAATTGCGGCGAACCTGGCCAAGGGACTTGTCATTGCGGATGCGGTGCGCAATGGAATCAGATACGTGAACGAGGCGATCCAAACATCCTACAAAGTAGGCTGTGGTGCAGGGCCGGTCAATCATGCGTACGCACTTTGTACAATGCCAATAGTGCGGCCGACCCTATACAATCCGCATCCATTCACGCAGTACCTCAAAGACAATTCAAAAGGGCTGTGGCAGCAATACACACAACACTCGTTTGTCGAGCAAGCGGCGGCAGGGACCCTGAGCACAAGTGTGTTTGTGCACTATTTGAAGCAAGACTATGCGTATTTGAAGCACTATGCAAGGGCTACGGCGCTGGCAGCGTTCAAAAGCGACTCGCTTGGGGAAGTGTCGGTGTTGGTGGATGCAATGCAAGCGTGTGTGCGCGAGAGCAAGCTTCATGTTGAGATGTGTGCAAAATGGGGAGTTTCGCGCGCAGAAATGGAACAGGAGCAGGAGAGTTGGAGCAGTGTTGCGTACACAAGGTATATTATTGACCGGGGCATGGCTGGCGATGTGCTGGAGCTGCTGGTGGCTATGTATCCGTGTTTGCTGGGCTACGGTGAGGCTGCGCGTATTGCAGCCGATGACTCGAAGACACTGCGCCAGGGGAATCCGTTCTGGCCGTGGATCAGTGCCTACGCAGGTGACGATTTCCAGGCTGCCGTTGCTCAGGGCCGCCAGGTGATTGAAGACCTGGTGAGCCGCGACATCCTGGGCCCGCAGCGCCTAAAGCGTCTGGTCACAACCTTTTGCGAGACGACGACTTTAGAGATCAAGTTCTGGGACAGCGCGCTGGAGATTAACTAGGCAATTATAGACATTGCCAACATTTGTGCCTGACGGTGGACGTCTCACGTGCATGTGCATCGATCATCTTTTTCTTTGAAATTTGCGAATGTAGTACTTTTGAAATGATCGGCTATAAAATTCATTACGCACAAGAGTTGCATTGGCAGACACTATATCAATGCCAGCCTGCTCCCGACAAATGCAGCCCGCTGGGTGCAACAGGAAAACGGTTGCGTGCATATCGCGCTGCATAAGCAAGCTTTCTGGCGCTGCGAGTGTCAATGCAGGCTGGCATTCACCTGCCCTGTTTCTCCCTCCGCTGCATGCTGCTGTCCGTATTAGTTTCTGTCCACCTATCACAACCAGCTGTTTATTCTGCGGCCGAGCGTGCGAGCCAATGGCGTGGGGGTTCAGGAACCAAAGTCTAATTTAGAGCTGTGCGAACGATCTTTGCTTTTTCATGCCGAACACAAGCATGAAGAGAGCGGATTGCGCGCTTGCGTCCGAGCCGCCGGCTCTTGCGGGCTCTGCATTATTTGTCGAGATTGGCAGACGCTATATCGTGGGCGCTTGATGCGCCACTGCCTGCAACAATTGCTGCTTGCCTGTGCTAGAGGAAAGCCCAAGGAAAAGGGTGGGCTCATCGGCAAGTGAAATCCGCGCATTTATTTTATTTATTTTCCCTCTTTCTTCTCACCCCCCTTTGTGGCCTTTCTTTTCGCTATTTGATAAAGTGCGTTTATTCAACACCTGTTCCTTTTTTTTATCGTATTCTTATACTCCTTTTGTCCTATTCAATTATACACCCTTGTAATTTCCGTACTCTACTTGCGCGCGCGCCCCCGCTTCCAAATTCAGACTTCCATTCAACGCCCGACTTTCCAAATGAAGCTGGAGGAGAAGCTGGCAAAGTGGGTTGAGCGGCCCGAAAATGACGACGAAGACGACGACTATGGCCTGATCATAGACGACAGCGTCACTACGGCAGGTCCGCCGCGGGCTGCGCCATTTCCGCCGCAGTTTACAAAAGCCGGCTCGTGCTCGCAGCTGCCAGGGCGGCCCTTGCTGCTTTCGCCAAGCTCGCTGCTGCCGCCAAATATCCGCCCATTGGGCAGACCTGCGGACGTCCCGCAGCGGCCCAGTGCGCGGTCATCGTTGTCTGCGCAAGATGTGCTGCAGCGGTACGTTGAGCACCCGGACTCTGAAAATTACGACGATCTGGTGCTGCCCGAAGAGGCGGCGACTTTGGATAAGCAGCTTGCACAGTGGAAGACGCCGTGTCGGCGGCTGCCGTCGTGGCCAAACGACCTGGTCGACGAGGTGACTATGTCGGGAGCCACCGCTGTGGACACTGACTCGGGCAGCTCGAAAACGTCTCGGGCTGCAGAGCGGCCCATTACAGACCCTGAGGACACCCCAACCATGGCTCTGGCCGGCACACGACGCCACGCTACGGCCGCCACCCCTGTGAACAGCTCGGCACTGCGGCTGCCCGTATCTGCCCCAAAGACACAGCTGGGCCCTGCCCGCAGCCCGCCGCGAAAGTCGCCCCTGCGTCCGCCGCAGCACCAGCAGTACCAGCACCGCCATCTGCGGCGACCCATGCTCATCAAAAACATGCCGCCGGTCGAGCCCATGGTGCTTGGCCACATGCGCTTTGACCCGGTCAGCCAGACGTGGATTGGGAACGAGAACGAAGCTGAGCGGTTTGCTGTTGCTGTTGCCGAGTCAGAGCGCCAGATGCTCCCCCGGAGCTCGCCGCGTACTGAGCGCCTGATTGACACCAATAAGCTTGCGCACAAAATATCACAGAGATCCGGTAATCTGGGTCTTTCTCCTACGCTTTCAGATGACATGGTTATTGACCCACCTGAATCTCGCCCAGACCCTGGGGACTCGCGGCTTGCGTGGCATGCATCGGCTACAGCCAGTCACCGCCGGCGCTTGTCTCCAACCAACCCACTGATTGAGACTGCAAAGGGCCGACCAGCACTGATTCCGCCGTCAGCAGCGTCCCTGGTGGATTCAACGGCCAATTCAGCGCCAGGCGGTCGTGCGCGGCCGATATTTGATCCGCAGAATCTGCGATGGATTGATCCAAACGAAAACAAACACGACCCGTTCTGGAACATTGCCGAACTTCCTGTGGAGCCGTCGCCTATTGATGCTGTACACTTTACGGGGCGCTTGCGTAGCGCCTCGGAGGCAATTGGCGGCGACACGGGCAAAACCTGTTTTGTGCTGTCGGATGAGCAGATCGAGGCGTACCACCGTGAGAGCATTGACTACGAGTCGTTTGCCCGGCACTGGTTCCCCAAATCCGCAATATAGCCCCTTGCTCAATATCCGGCGCAAGATCTGGGCTCACTTTTTCCTCCGAACAAAATGCATTCTGCGTCGTGCCTGATTGTCTGGGTGACAGACTGCTCACTTTTTGCACAGTTTGGCCAAAGAACGCCACACGATGCTTGCTTGCAATCGAGGGTATCCCAATTCCTTCTCTCTTGTGGCTACTTTCTGCTTCCTAGAGAAGCTAGAGGGGCTTTGGCGGCAAAATAGTGTGCCGACTAAGCAATGGATGCTGCGCGTTCACTGTCCTCCAATTTCACTTTTCTGTCAATAGTCTCAGCCTTTTTTACTCCTACACTTTTGTCATCTGCGCTTGTCTGCCTCTACACGCAGTGCAGGTTCTGACGCAAGATGGACGTCAGCATGCCTCTAAAAGCAAGCGCCATTCATCCCCACTAAACACAAAAAAGCCAATCCTGCATAGCTATACATCGATGCTCTAAAAATTTTGCTCCTATAATTATTCTATCCAATATATTAATGCCCATCTTTTTGCCATTGGTGCAGTGTAAATTACGAAATAAATGCTAGTTGTTATGCTGTCCTGGAATGTCAAGCCACAGACCAGCATGTCAAGTCACAGACCAGCATGTTGAACCCCAGACCACATGCTTTGCTAGCATGCACAATAAGGTAATCAAACTTTGAGGCACTATTTTGGAGCACATGTACTGACCCCGCATAAAATCAAAAGTTGTCTTGATGCTGCGCTGTTTGCTTTACTTCTTTTCTCTTGCCAAACATTGTGTACTTTTATTTACAAAACACTATTTGCATTCGTATATTTGTCAAGAGAAGCACAGGTCGGGGATGGACGACTACTATGCACGAGCCCAGCGGGCGTCGACTGCTTTACGCGTCCGCCATGAAGCAAGGCATCCAGACCACACACATCTTACGGCAGCGTCCCAGGCAGTTGAGAGCTACGGGAGCACCAACAGCTCTGAAAGCTCGCGGCAGCGGCTACTAGAGAGCGAACGCATGGGTGCAGGCGACGAGACCAGGGCGTACGAGCAGGCGCGGGAAGTATCAGACGACAGCAACCCGGTCAGCGCGTACTTTGAGATTCTAACCATACGTCGGTTGCTGCTAGAACATGTCGATGTGGTGCTGTCGCCAGGCCAGATACACTCACCAGACGTTCAGCTCAACCTCATCTCACCGCTGTGGCAGGCCACACGCGAGCGCTGCGGCGTGTGGAAGCGCGGTGATATGCGGCATAGCCGTGGGCTCGACGCCATACTGGAAGACGCTGCTCGACAAGACAACCACGAAACGTCCAAAGGCAACGGCGGTCCACTGGCCAGCGCAGCCATGCTGTACGCAGCACTGGCAAACCGGGACTATTTTCTAATCCTGGCAAGCGCAGGCCAGTCGCAAGCAGAGCTGCACGAGAGCCGGGCTGAGGTCGCCGAGTCTCTATCCATTATGTGCGTCAAAGCACTGCACAAACTGGGCAACAGCGCTCTAATCGACGCGCTCTGCGTAAAGTTTACTCCAATCGACACTGACGGGTTGCACGCAGAAATCGCACGTGTGCTACTGCCCGAGGATGAAGCACAGTCGGAAAGCTCTCCGCTCGTACATGTCAGGGGCGACAGACACATGTCGCTGTTGTCGGCTGACCAGCGCGTTCGCGTGTACCGGCTTGGACGTGCCAGCGATGTGGCCGTAGAGTCTGGTACGGCGTCGCCATCACGCACACACACTCGGACCATGACAGGGCAGAGCGGATGGTCTACGCCTGTGCGCGATATTTTTCGAGACTATTTGACGGGCGGGTCGCGCATTGTTACTGAGCACGCCATTGAAGTGGCTATTCGCAGCGAGGCCAAGCGGTTTACGGCCCAGCGGCTGGTTGGCGAGGTTGTGTATATGCTTTGGGATGGCTCTTTGCATTGGAAGGGGTTTCATTGCATCAGTTTGCCTGCACAGAAGGCTGCTACGCAAGATCAGCTCAACTGGCCGACTCCGCCAACGCTAAACAGTCGGGCATCAATGACGTTTGCTTTTGAGCGGCGAACAAGCATTGGCAGCATTTTGTCAACCTCCGAATCCGATACCGACTTTCTTGGACTGCCTGTATCTCAAAACAACAGCAGCTACTTGCGGACGCCGAAATCGCGACTGGAGCAATGGCTGGCCAAAGCACTGGCTCCGCTGCGGATACCGATGTTTGAGAACATCCTGACCATGATCCACGCATTTTTCTTTCTGACGCTATACACGGCAGTGTCGCTCCAGCGCCAAGACTCAATGTCAGTGGAAGAAGTTGTTTTGCACGTGTGCGCGCTAGCATACATTGCCGACGAGATTCGCCAGTGCATGGAGAACGGACTGGCTGTTTACTTGAAAAGCGTGTGGAACGTACTGGACGTCACCATATATTCAGTGTTTGCGGCGTTTTTCTGTCTGCGGCTGCGCAGCCTATACACTGGCGCGCCTGAAGACCTTGACAAGGCGTACGATGTACTGGCACTCAACGCATCGATGCTGTGGCCGCGGCTGTTTGCTGTCCTCGACCAGTTTGAGTTTTGCGGCACTATTATCATACAAGTGCGGCGGATCATCGCCGGCACAAGTCTGTTTTTTGCATTACTCATTGTCATGACTGCTGGGTTCTTCCAAACGTTCTACTCGCTGAGCATGCGGCACAACGAGCTGGATGCCAAAAATATCTGGGGCCTGATGACACGCATATTCTTTGGCTCGGCACTTTTGGGCTGGGACCAGGCCGATTTGTTTGGACCATACGTCGGGTACCTCGTAATGACCATGTATATCGGCGTATCTATGCTCATTCTGTACAATATTCTCATCGGCGTCATCAACCAGTGCATGGTGGAGATTGAGCAAAATGCTGCTCAAGAGTTCCGTTTTGCATACACCATGCGAGTGGCCGAGTACGTAAGCGCCCGTCAAACATACCCATGTGTGCCGCCGCTCAATTTGCTCCAGGTTGCCGTATTCTGGCCAGTGAGAAAGACAATGTCATTGTCTCCAAAGTCGTTTACGCTGTTCCGCAGCCTGCTGCTGCTGATTGCATACGCCCCACATTTGCTTATGTACGCCGTATACAAACAGTGCAGCAAATGGTGGCACAACCGATCTGGAATGAACCGCCATGCGCTGCGCTCCGAGTGCAATTTGGCGGAAAAAGAACTGGCACTCATCAAAATTCGTAAAGACGATATTGACGAGTTTGCCTTTTCGGGGACAACTGACGGAGCGTCCAGTGAAGACGAGCCCATTGTGGATACATCATCCAAACGTACATCAAAGGCCGGGCTGTCGCTGCGAATGCTCGGAGTTTCACCAACAATAACCGTTGGTTCTGACGGCGACTACAGCTCCAATGCTGCCACAGGCAGCCGGTGGACTGCGCTCATGGAAACATGGAAGCTGCGTCGCCAGCAGCCAAAACCGCCACAAAGCCCAAGATGGTCGACCAGCGATGTCCACACGTGTGCCAACGACGAACAGACCAAGCTCAAACTGGCCAAGCTCGAGTCACAAATGTCTGATATTGACAAAAAGCTAAACACCATTGCCCGTCTGCTTCAGCCATCAACCAACCGAGAATAGTAGCTTTTAAGCATGTTTGTATATAAATTGAATTATATTGTAGCAACGGTGTCATGGTGACACCTCCAAGTTCAATATTTTAGCGAGTTTCTAAATTAATATAAAGATTAATTTTAGGATTAGTCTGTTTTTTTTTTGCTGTTATTTTTGATCAATAAAATATTCACCGTGCTGATACATGGACTATTGCACGCCACTATAGATATTGCTTTAAACAGCACTCACAATAACTTTAACGTCACGGATAAGGGTTCACATTCTCCTTTTAGCAAAGCCACTGTAGAATCCACCTGCAAGCGGTTCATCTCTTTCCAAATCTGGGTGTCATGCTTTGATGGCAAAGTGATAAATTGCAATGACACCAAATGTCGGCCAGAAAACACAGTATAAATAACGTCCCAAAGAACTGTTTCTTTCCCTAAACAGCAATTCTTTGTTGACTATAAAATACGTTTTTGGATTATATACATTCAACAAAATGAGTTATTCGGGATACAGAGGTGGTGGAAACAGAAGCGGTGGTGGAGGCAGAAGCAACGGAGGCGGCGGTAGAAGCGGCGGCTACAGAGGCAACAGCGGTAGCCAAGATGTATACACCGACGGAGCATGCTCAAGCAATGGCAGACAAGGCTCGCAGGCAGGAATCGGGGTCTGGTATGGCAACGGTGATTCACGCAACGTTTCTCGGCCACTTGCTGGCTCGCACCATACTAACCAGCGCGCAGAACTGTCGGCGATGAACGAGGCGATTAGGGGCTCAAACCCGAACCAGCCGCTGACAATCCACTCGGACTCGTCGTACGGAATCCAGGCCATGACCAACTGGGGAAGCAAGTGGGAGCAAAACGGGTACCGCACATCGAGTGGCGGCGAGGTCAAGAACCAGGACCTTATTCGCGAGGGCCGTGATCTAATGAGCTCCCGCAATGCGCCAGTGTCGTTCCAGCATGTGTCTGGGCACTCGGGAAACTATGGCAACGACCAGGCAGATAGCCTCGCCAACCAGGGCAAGCGCATGTAGCCGCAGATTTTCAATTAAGCAGAGCAAATAAAAAAGTGCAAAAAGGCAAAAATGTAGGTCTCACCGAGACTCGAACTCGGGTTACCGGAATCAGAATCCGATGTGATAACCATCTACACTATGAAACCATGAAGATCTTGACTAATCAGGAACTTCCTGACAACCTTTCTCAAGAAGCAAACACACCCTGGCGCTCTGCGTTTATTAGTTCTGCGAGGAGTTAATAACCGCTTGGCGCACGTTTTTTGAACATGTGCAATTGCACACACAGGTTCAAGTGAACACTGCTAATATCTACAGCTACAACAAGCCTAAATAAGCACAAAACACCGCTACTATTGCTGTCCCTGTCGCCACAGAAATAATAAACGACTTTGTGCACATACAACAAATAACCAAGTTAGTGACATTATTAAAACAAAATCGAATAAAACAATCAAGAAACCTGCAGTCCAGCTGCCAGCTCCCTCTTTGTACGCTTAGAAGAATGACCATTGCGAGGGTGCCGACGGCGAGTGCTGGACAAATGAACGCTTGTATGGGCTGAATGCGCTGGTGTATTCTGAGGCAGTGCGCATCGTGCGGTTGCGGCGGCTGCGCGGTGAGAGATGTGTGCGGTAGTGTTGCATCATGTTGTCCTGCCGTGAAAACCGGCTGGTGCAGCCTGGGTGCAGGCATTGGTAGTTTTTCTCGCCCGTGTGGATGCGAAAGTGCCGCGATAGATGGCCGCTGGTGGTAAATGCCTTGCCGCAGCTCGGGTATGAGCAGTGGTACTTGCGCTTGCTCTGTGTGCGTGGAACAACCTGTGAATATGCTGGTGCAGATGCCTGGTGTGAGTGCAGATGTAGGCAGTGGCTCTGGGCGTATGTCTGTGTGCATGGCGGTGGCAACATCGACATCTCGTTGGCGTTGTTAACCATGGTAGCAGCTTCAACAAGCGCGGACAGCGATGGAAGGCGAGTGGGTGTCATCTGCGGCGATGGCAGGCTCATGCCAATTGACGAGTGTGTGCGACGCATGCAGTGTAGCGAAGTGTGCTTGGGCGACGGTAGCGGAATCGACAGACATAATCCGCTGTCGCTCTGCGTGTATCTGCTGCCGCATTCGCTGCCCGAGTCGCTGTCGTCGTTCAGGATGCTGACGCGCTGGCCCTCAGCAGTGCGGATGGATAGCGAGCGTGGCTGCTTTTCCAGCGTAGAAAACATTGCCTGATCGGCAGGGTTCCACAGACCGAGGTGTGATGGCCTACGCGCGTAGGTGGCGGGACTGGAAGAGGAAGAGAGCATTGAGGAGGTCGGGCTCGAAGAAATGGAGAAAGGAGTGCAGGACATCGTGTATAATTACAGAGACGACGGGGTGCGTAATGAGTGTGGATAAAGGTAGAAGATAAAAGTTACTGTGCGGATCGGCGGAAGGAAATAGTGCACAGAAACGGGAGGGAGAAAGGTGTAGGTTACTGTCGGAAAGGGATGGTTGCTGGAGAGGATGCGGATACTAATAACGGCTTTGGACGGTGCCAGCACGAGGGCGTTTTATAACAGCAGCAATTCCCTGGGTCAGCAGCCTGCTGCCTACTTTTGCCTTATTCTGACACTGACGGTCCAACGGGGAGTTTTTGCTAAAAGCAGCCAGACCGCCAGACTTCTAGACCGGCGGCAGAAAACAATGGCTGCTCTGCCTAATGAATGTATTGACGTCGCATATTGTCGGCCAAACTAGCAAAAAAGCGCACATAATACTTGCTATGCCACAGTCCGACTCCACTTTTCAGACGCTACAAATCTTGAAATAGTTTGAAAATACAGCACACATTTCACATCTGAAAACTCAAAATAGGGAGGGATTATTCGGTGCGGCTGAAGAAAAAATTGGTTGTGCAAGAAAACAAATAAAAAGGCGATAAGCCAGCAGCAGAGCGCAGAATAGAGCCGATGCTGAGCGCGTAAGCTGCGGCGTCGTAATGAAGCCATGTAAATGCCAAAACATTGGCTGAATTGCACCCAAAACAAGCGGGCTCTGCCACAGTGATAGTGCTTGTCACCAATTGCCCTCTTTGTTGGCCGTTGCTGTTTTGCAGTCAAAACGCACAGCGCGCATTGTCGGATTGTAAACAACAAACAATGGCGTTGTGCTCGGTCGACTGTTGTTTACGCCAAAATAATTGCTCATAGACCAAGAACAAGTTTATCAAAGTTTATTTTGCCTATTCAACGTTAATTGAACCGATAACTCATTATAACAACAGTCAAGACAACGCTATTCACCACCAGGACGGTTCAAATGCGCTTGCGAGCTGAACCAATAGTTTTTTTATAACACATTTACAAAGAATAAACCCAAATATTTTCATTTCTAAAACGAGATATACTGGATATATAAATGCGGAAATGTGGATTTAAAAGTGGCATGGTGCAGCGAGACGGATCGAGACATTTGGCCACCAGTGACCAAATATGTAATATAACATTTAGCCATCCGCAGCAGCTGCAACTGTGAACACTGGCTTCGGACTTTAAGTCACAAGCGGCGCTTCACAGAGCTCGAAAACAGACTCAGCCGCATATAACCTATTTAAACAGACATTTAGCAGCTATAGCATTGTTGGAATCCCCACGTGCAATTTCGGCGAACAACATTGGTAAACGACAAGCCGCCTTGACAGTCCTAAAAAGGAAGCGCGCTTGTTGCTAAGACAGTGCACCCCATGGGGAAGAAGCTCGGTGTTTTCGCTAATGCGTCGCATGCGACCAATATGATTTCACATTATATTCCCGTTTTGGAACAAATACAAAAAATATATTAGCTGGCTGGCATTGCAGCCGAGGATATTTCGCGGATATAGTTGTTCAACACGGCACGAAAGTAGTCGTTCTCTATGGGAGTCGACACTTTTGGATCGATGCGGAACAGCGGGTTCTTCATAACATATTCGACATAGATATTGCGGTATATCATCTCCAGAACCGGTTGCATCGACGTTGTGCCCACGTCAGTGTTCAAAATAAACTTTACACCCGTCGGGGCCTCGTAGTAATGCAAGCGGTACGTGTTGGTAGCAAACGACGTGAATCCGCCAGGGTTGCCGCCCTGCGAACTGTCTTTACTGTTTAGCTTGTTTATGATATTGCGTGTGGAGTATACAACGCCATAGACCAGTTTGGCTTCTTCTTCCATGGCCACATTTCGCAGTGATTCGGCAGACACCCGGTGTGTGGTCGATGTAGAAGTCGTAGGCCATACGAGCGGCCGTTGGCCATCGAGCGAAGAGCGAGACGAGGACGTGTCGCCAGTGAGCACCTGATTCCCCCGAACCAGGTCTTTTGAGCCCCGACCGGCTTCAGCCTCAGCGGCAAGCGGTGAATTCGTGCGATTCCACTCTGTATAAAAGATGCATTCGCAATGCCGGTCAAAAATATATAAATTGTTTACAACAACCATGATTTGAATAAATACAATTTTAAAAAGACTGAAATAGAAAAAGGAACATTGATAAAGCAAAAAAATCAGCGGCTAAAAGTCCGATACTCGCCCTTTGCGTTCCCAGTCGCCAAAGCGAGTTGGCTCAGGCCCGCGGGGTCCGTTGACCTCGCCGGTCTTTGGGTTAGTGTTGTTTGGAAACGGCTTCAATGAGTCGTTTTCATCCTTTACTGCGTCGTAAAACTTTTCTACCTCTTCTGCCGAAAGTCCTGGCGGTGGTGTATTCTCCTGCTCTACTCGTTTGATCATATCTGAGATCCGTTTTTGCTCCTTCGAGTCCCCAAGTGGCATAGGTCCAGGTGCATCAGCAAACGGTGACTTTGAGTCGTCTGGGTGCAAACATCCGGTGCTCGACGCGAACGTCCGGATTGGGCGGTAGAGCAGTACACGAATATTGCTGCTAATAAAACGCGTCAGCATTATGAAATGAATCTGAATTCGATAAAATTATTGAAGAGAAGAAAAAGACGGAAAGCTATTGGCTGAGAGAGTTTTGAGCATGTGAGCTTGGACGCGCTTCATTTTTCTCGCTTTTTTTCAACAGTGATTTTTCCACTTTTATCTTTTTTTTTTGTTCTTAAAGTAGCCCTTCTCTAATCAAACACCCTTCAATTCAAACGCCAGGTACGCCAAACGCGAGCATTTAAACATTGCTTTTTGTTGAGTGAAAACAGCTTGGGCTAACAAGCACCGTTCTTCTTGTAGAGTATATAAATGAGCTATAACCGGGGACATCCCGATTCACAGCATTCAGGAGGTGGAGGCCGGGATTGGGAGCACTACCGCGACCGTCCGCCTAGTCGAAGCGCACATGGAGGTAACGAAAGCGGAGTAGTACGTGACCGGAGACGGGCAATGTCCAACGACCGCGATGCGCGCAATTTGCCACCCACAAATAGTAGCGATATGCGTAGCCACAGCCGCTCACACCACAGCCGGTGGCCATACGACGTGCGGAATCGAGGCGGTACAGTTTCAGGAGCCTCTACTGAGGCAGAGCGGAGCCGAGACTGGGACCGCAGTAGCCGTCGGGGCCGCGAGAATTTGGGAATCGCTCGACACAGTAGCCGGGATGGAGCATACAACGAAGGAAGTATGCCGCCATCTCTTTCATCGAGACACACAACGAGCACATTTCCGCGCAATAGGGGGCTGATGGCGTTGAACACGCCGCCGCACTTTGGCCGGAGAGCTACACAGCCGGGCGAGTCGCTGGAAGAGGGTGAGCTGGAGTTGGAAGACCGCAATAGCTCGTCTCATCCACGGAGCACGAGTGGCCGGGCATATGTTATGCCGACAGATCCAGGCGTGCACATACGGCGCAGCGACACGCATTCGTCGATATTTCGCGGAGACAGGCGGTCGCCGATGCCGTCGACGTCGGTTTTGCCGCCGCCATTGCATTATGGCACACAGAGCCGAGAGGGTCGCGTAATGGACAGAAAGTACTCGTATTCGTCGCACAAATCAGATTCGCGACACCAGAGTCGGGCTACAACGCCTTCTCCAAAGCGCCAGCCTGCAAAATCAATTGAGATTGTGCGGACACCATCGCCAGTTCCTCTACCTGGTCGGTTTCCGCCGACCAACCCTGCGTCTGGTGTAAACAGAGCTATAAAAGTAGAGCCAAAAGGAGTTATTGCAGCGAGCACCATAAGTCGGGCTGCGCAGCCCAAATCTGAGCCAGTTGGCGGATCACGAACACCGTCGCCTCGAGCTATAACTCCCGAGCCTATAGTGCCTAAACAGCACCTGCAGAGCCGCATCTCGGATATTGACCGCGAAATTGCTGAATGCGAGGAACGGCTTGTACAAATTTCTGGGAACCGCATATATACTGAACCAGGGGATTCCAGTACTATAGCCCAACAGCCGACGCCGGGGTCGCCAAAAGCAACACCGAAGGATAGCGTAAGCGACGATCGCGCCGTGCCAACATCGTCTCCAATCAAATTGATGGCAACTAGCACAGATAGCTTGTCAGTTCAGGGCAGCAAAGACACCATTGCTGGGGAACTATTAGTTGCCACGACAGAGTCAAAGATAGCCGACATGGCAGTATCAGTTGTTCCACAAGCTGAAATATCAAAGGAGCCGGTAGGAATGGACGTGGACTCTGTTTTTGGCGGCAGCAGTGAATCAGAAAGCGAGGAAACAAGTGAAAAGCGGGCGAGCAAATATAAGCTTATTGGACTGGTGAACTCGATATACGCAGAGAACCAGAAACGAGCAGCAGAGGTGCAGGCGCGGCTGGCCGAACCATTTCTGAGCGCATATCCAACGCTTATTCCTGGAATGTACTCGTCGCCAACAGAGTGGCCATTTTGGGCAGAGAACGAACAAATTCACGAGCAGATTAAACCCCGTCTGGTCAAGATCTTGGCCCGGGAAAAGGTGCAGGAGCAGAGGCATGCACGTCGTTTACAGGAAGAGTACAGTTCGCTTTATGCGAAATGGCGCAAACGTGTGGACAAGCTGGACCGACAGCGCGAGGCAAAGCAACGGGGTGCGAGCAGCGGGCCTGCGGCGAACAACGCACAGACTGCGTTTGGCGCAATGTCTCATCGTCGACGGACTGCGGGTGCGCCAGCTCTTATGACCACAGATGAGTTTGGATTCAGCCTTGGTCCGCTCTTTTCGGCCTCGGCCAACCCATCGCACCATATCGATGCGGGCGGGCGGCTGGACGATAGTTTGTTTACATCCGATGCAGTGAACTCTGAGGCAGAGTTGCAAGCGATTATTGAGCGGTTGCAGCACGATGATGCGCGCAATCCAGATCTACGCAGTCAGCGCACAGCAGCGACGATTCCTGATATGGTGACCGATCCAAAGCAGCGGCAGATGCTACGGTTCAACAACAATAGCCATCTAGTGACCGATCCGCTTGTTTTCTATCATGTTCAGCAGCCCGAACCAGGGTCCAGCGAGTACCAGCGCATCGCGTACAGCAACAACGGCGATACAAACCATTACTGGACGCAGAACGAGGTCAGTGCGTTTGTCACAGCATACTTGACGTATCCAAAGGAGTTTGGCAAGATTGCGGCGCATATTCCACACAAGAGTATGAACGACTGTGTGCTCTTTTATTACCGCAACAAGAAGCAACTGAAGCTCAAGGATCTGGAGGCAAAGAGTTTGAAGCGAGCGCGGCGTAGTCGGCAGGCCGGTACAAGCGGTGGAGGCAGTAGCGGGCGCCGGCGTAAAGACCGAGCGCGTGAGCGTAGAGAGCGCAAGGCTCGAGAGGAGCGCGAGCGCATGGCGATGGAAGCCGCAGCAGAGTGTGCACCGGCCGACCACAGTGCGTTTGGCGGCGTGGCTACACCTGCCGACGAGGGCATAGCGACGAATACGAGAACAAGCGCAATGCCCAGCGAAGACGAGGGCGCCGTGAGTGCAACAGGATCTTTGCAGCTGTCAGCCGAGGCCAGTGATATTCTTGAGCGGCGATCAAAGAGCAGCGCATTACTGCGTAGCATTATTGCAGCGAACCGGCAGCGCAAGCGCGAGGCAGTTATGGAAGGTGCTAGCTTGCTTGGGCTTGACGACAATGTTGCAGGGATCGATGAGATTCCGCCCATCGTGTCACCGACCGCCGATGCGACGCCGCTTCCAGCCGATGAGGAAGACGAGGAGCTGGAAGAGGAGCTGGAGGACAGTGCGTCTTTGACAACGTCGCTGCATAGCTTTGCCAAGATTGCGTCACCAAAGAGTCGACTGCGGGTCGACGAGCCATTCAGCGAGTCAGCAGCTTCGTCACTTCCACAGAGCGTTGTGGTTTCAGCAGTCAGCACACGGACGCGACGTGACGTCGCCGAAGAGGGCGCGATGGACAGCACCAATGACGTGGCTGAAACCCCAAGAGTGCGGCTCGGTGCGGGCAGTGACGACGAAGAGGAGGGCGAGCTGGTGGAGGACACGCACTGGGAGCCTCGGCGTCGCTCTCGGCAGCCGTCCGAGCTCAACGCATATGCGATGGGCGGCAGCATTGTGCGCACACGCCGTACGCGAGAGATCGAGCAGGCTAGTGCAGCATACCAGTCGGACTCTAACTCTGACGACAACTACAGCTTGTACAGAAACCGGCGACGGCGGTCATCTGTTGCATCGGCGTTTGGCGAGGAGGAGGAGGAGATTGTCGAGATCAGCGGCGTGGTGGCATCGTCCGATCGGAGCACGAGGCCGCGGATTGTGTCGCGACGTAGCCAGTCGCGGTTCGGCGCGATGTTTACGGCGGTGCTGGATCCCAACGACAGTGCATTGGTGGGCAACGATGGAGACGCAGACGGGGCGCTTTCTATGCTGAAGCAGCGCTCGGTGACGCCGCTGAGCCCTGGGGTGTCGGCTGACTGGCAGGCAAAGAGCCATTTAAATAGCTCGCCCAAGGAGTCTGCGCAGGACCGGTATGTGGCCGATGAGCCAGACGGGCTACGGCGGCCACTCAGCTCGTATGAGACGTTGATGATGTGTCTCTCGGCCACCAATCCCCTATCGTCGCCTGTTTCAGGGGCACCGAGCCACCCGCCGCATACGCCCGAAGTGTCTGGAAGAACACCGACGCACCGTCGGCAGCTCGAGGTACAAGTGGACGAGGAGACGGGCGAGCAGGAGTCGGTGCTGGTGGGCGCGGCGGTGTGGCTTCGCGAGGACCGGCGGCGTGTGCTGCGGGGGTTCCATAAGCTGGGGGCTGAGTTTGCGCAGGTTGCGTCGCTTATGCCGTCGAAGACTACAGCGCAGTGTCGGTACTTTTATTATCATTATCGGACGCCGGGCGGCGTGTTGATTAGTGAGAGCTTTGGCAGTGGGTCGGCGGCGCAGGGCGTGGAGGAGAGGCAGCCGAGTGTGGATTCGTTGGTGTTGCCACCGTCCAGTAATAACCAGACCGGTAGTAATCAGATCAGCGCTTCTGGTGTTGCGCTGCCAGCTGCAGAGGCAAAGCCGTGGCCTACGAGCCGATCAGTGTCTGAGCGAACAGTGTCGGTGCCGTTGCAAGCGTCGGAGAACACGACTGGACCTAACGTCAATCAATTGCGGTCAAAGTCGCCATATAGTTCGAGCGACGACGACGACGATGAGATGCCACTGGCAGCACAGTTGGCCGAAGAACTAGCGGCAGCAGCCCTGGAGCGCAGCCATCCGCCAACACCAACAATGAATGTACAGATGCAACGGCAGTCGGATATTGTGCAAGTACGGCCCGAGATGCTGAACCCGCGCACGACACCCATTGCGTCTTTGGTACTTCCGCAGAAGCAGATTGTGCCTATAAACGAACTGCCGTTGAGCGCAGGCTCTGTGAATATGAACGGACCGTTATCGTCTACGTCATCGGTGGGCGTGTCTGGCCGTACATCGCCGCATTCGCCCGGCCACGCCGCGACTGCAAAGAAAAGCGGATATTCGTCGTACTGGTCTGTGCACGAGCGGTCTGCATTCATGCATTATGTGGTGCGGCTGGGCCAGAACTGGCAGAAACTGGCCGAAGCCATCGGATCCAAAACAGGCACGCAGGTTCGCAATTACTTTCGGGCCAACCGCGAAAAGCTCGGATTGGATATGGTGGTTGTGGAGTATGAGCGAAATAAAGCTGCGGGGACTGTGCCTGAGATGACGAGGTTTGAGGCGAGTGCGATGGTGAAGGATGAGGCGAGGAAGGAGAAGCGGGGGCGGAAGCGGAAGACTGAGGTGGCCAAGAGCCCGGTAACAGAGATGGATGGATCGGGGTCGGCGCCGGCGAATGTGACAAACTTTCCGACGATGGGCGTGGACGGGGGACGGGCGGTTGTGTATGCGCGGCCAGTGGCGAAAGACGCGGCGTTTGTGCGGCCACAGGGCTTGGCGCAGGGCGTGCGGCCGCAACAGACGTGGGCACGGCCGCCGCCCCACAACATGGCATTGCCTCCTCACAACATGGCGTCAGCCCATAGCATTTCACCAGCGCATAACATGGCGTACCCAGCTCAGCACCGGTACTCGCTGCCCCCAGTATCTGTGGACGCTGAGCCCCGACTTGGCAGCATTGCGCGCGACGAGTCGAACACACCAATGTCGCAGCCCACGCCGCCTCCAGTCGACGGGCTTCCGCGTTTCTCGTCCTCGCCTGCTCAGCAACCAGGGCGGGCGTCCAGTGCACTACATATCTCCAATTTGACAGAGCCGCGCAAACCCAGCGCATCAATTAATGCGTTGCTAAACACCGAGCCGTCTCAGTCGCCCGTAACGTCGTGGTTTGACGAGCCAACGCAGGATGAGGCGACGGGGATGGCGGCGCTTGCGTTGGCATCGATGGGGGCAAGGGCGGAGACACGGCCTGTGTATGCGCAGTCCGCGCACAGTGTGCATAGTGTGCACCGGCCGTCGGATCCTGTGCAGCCGAGTGCGTTTTCACCGGTGGTGTCGAGACCGCAGTCTGTGGACCCTGCATACGGTCCCCGCGTGCGTGTGATGTCACCGGCTCCCCATCAGGGTTCTCAGGGTTCGCATCAGAGCCAGATGCAGCGGCAGCGTAAGCCGTCAGCGCCGTTGCCGCCGTCCGGGTCGTTTGTGCGGCCGTTTGCGGGGTATGCAGGGCAGATCCGCCCGGTGTTTCCGCATGCGTCGTCGCCACAAGCTACAGTGTATCAGGAGGAGTATAGGTATGATGCGCAACGTGCGTATTCGACGGGGCAGCAGGTGCCACGGCCTGCGTACTATTATCCGATGTCGCCGTCCCAGCAGCAACATCCGGTTCAACATCCTCAGCATCCACCGCAGCAGCAACACCCGCAGCATCCACCACAGCATCCACCACAACATCCGCCGCCGCAGCAGCATCCACCAACATACCCAGGGTACCAGCCACCCCAAATCTAACTCCAAAATAAATGTAGTTTTTTATTGTTTGCGAATACCATATATTTTTACATTACGAGTACCGGCGGATACGTAGTGGTGCGTCGAGAAGAGCGCCGTACATGGCCAGTTCACGATTTGAAGCAGGTTGGCTCTGTGTGGATACATGTGAGGCAGGGATGATTCGTGGAGGCAAAGATGGGTCTGATTCATCGACAATAAACAGATCGCGGTGGATGGGACCAATAGGCCAAATATGATCAATCCTCGAGTCACGTCTTTCGGCCTTTGACTCTAACTTGGTTGACAACTCACTAGACTCCAACTCATCCTCACACGCCAACCGATCCTCTCCCACCACCATCTCACCCATTCCCCCGCCAATCCACTCCTTTACCTTTACTTGTTCCTCCCAGCCTGCGGGCACAAGACACGTGCGGTCTTCCACATCCCTCAACCACATTTCATCTCTGGTAAACGCGCGTACCACAAGATTAAACGTACAATGCGAGTCGATTGGCGGCATATGGCCGGCGCGTTGGATCCACGCGATGGGGCACTGGAGGAGCTTGGCCAAAGTGCGGCCGCAAAAGGGCCGGATCACTCGGTCTTTTTCGCCGTGTATGACGAGGAACCGCGTGGATGGGTTGAGGAGCCGGATTTGGCGGACTCGTTGCGAGGTGAAACGGTGGCCCAGACATGCCATAAACTGGTGGATATCGCCGGATACTTTGCGCTTCACAGGGTCTTCGGCTGGCATATTTGAGATGGGCGTGGGAAACTGCGCTCTGCGTACAGGCTCTGTGCGTGAGTATTCGACGGGACGCGGTCGTGCTGGCCCAGGACTCGAGCGCTGGCTTGTGATATGCACGTCCAGCGTTTGCGTGCGCCTGTTGAGCCAGTTCTTTTTCTCGTCGATTAATCCCAAATCTGTGTCATCCACATCCACCGGAGACGACTCGCACGACAAACCGCCCTCCCCGTCCTTTTGCTTCTGACTCAGCTGCCTCTGAATCTCCCGAAACAAACATGTCATAACCTTGCGGTTCGTCACCCCGCGCGAAACTTTGTCCTTTTGCACCGAGTCGTGGAACTCCGCATCACTCCACTCTCGGGAAAACACCAAGTCAATCAAATGCCGCGGATCGTTGCCCAATGCCGCCATTCCACTAAACGCAAACCGCACTTCCTTTACCGTTGGCATTGCAAGCGACGCACTATGCCATGTATCCACAAATATTACGGACGCAAAGCGAGGGCGGTCGGGTGTATCGAGTACACAGAGTTCTTGGGCTATCATGCCGCCCAGCGAAATGCCCACCATATGAATGTCGTCGTGCCAGTTGATACGGTCAAGTACCATACGAGCGTCTCGCGCTAGTTGTGATATACGGTACGGACCAGGCGCTACGGTAGACTGACCGCTGCCGCAGTTGTCGAATACGCAGATTGTGTAGTCACCCAATGACGCAAAATACCGTGTTTGCAACCGCCAGTACATCGTACAGCCCATCATCCCCATGATGAGGAACAACTTGCGCGGTCCAGAGCCAAACACCTCATAGTATACCAACCGCTCTTCTTTCTTCTTTGGGCCCATGCCTAAACGGCGGCGCATCCTCGATACATCAACATACCCACATTCACGGCGGTCCGACATTTCCATATACCCATCTACCACCTTATTTACACGTTGTTGCTCTATTTGGTCGTTTGGGCTCAATGCTGGAGACAAAATGTGTGAGCTGAGACTGGTTTGCGACCGAAACGACGGGGTCATGCGTTTGCCGGCTTGGCCCAATACGTTGAGCAACGATTGCACGGGTGTTTTGTTCTCGCTGTGTGAGGATGTTTGCGAGTCTGGCGAGGATGCTTGGGTTATTGTGGATGATAGGGGAGAGGGCGTGACTGGTGTTACAGGCAAAACAAGGGAGTCTGAACTGCGAGATGTGTGGATACCCGCGGAGAGCGTTCTTCGTAGACTGCGCGCCATCGACGATATGCGCTGCGGATATTGGCTGTTGGTCCCGCGAACCCCGTCTGGCAATTGCTCTTTACCCATCGTTTTTCATATATCTTTAAGAAATAAACGAAAAGATAAACACTTTGTGCAAGCAGAGTTCCAGAGCGCGGTCTCGTTCATTCTTCCATACCCAGGAGAAAATGGCCGTTTCAAAAACAGAAAAGATTCGATTGGATAAATCAACGTGCTTTGTTTCGATCTTGTGGCATTAACACGTGATATTTGCATATCTTTCTGTGATTCAATAAAATTCAAAAATCATTTCTTGTCTCTTAAAAAATTTGTATTATGAAATCAGAGCACTCAATGCACGGCGACTCGGACACAATCAGCCGACCGTTGCACCGGCGCGGCCTGTACGACGACCCCCGACTCGAAGACAAGTTTCGGCGTCGCGTCGAAATGTTCGCCGACCGGCCACCATCGAAATTCTCCCGTAAACTCCAAGCGGCAAACTACACGATGATGTTTGGCGTGGGCATATACATGCTGTTGTACTTGGACTATGGACCGCGTAGGAACTGTTTTACGTCGTTGCGCGAATGGTATTTTAGCAAGGTGGATCGGTTGTGGACGTTGTCGAAAGATGAGGAGAAGGATTTGAGGGAACAGGGACGGATCAAGTAGCTTTAGTTTGTTTGAAGAATATGGATTTGCATGAACGCAATCACATGGATAAAGAAGCGTTGTTTTTTCATTTTGCTTTGATTATTGTACAATAATTTATGCTTTTTGTATTTTAGCCGTGTTTCCAGGTTGGACAGGCGAATGCATTCCGCACCGAGGAAAAGTGCTGGCAATCGACGTCCCGACTTATGGCCACATGTGTCTAACCGTGCCATGGCTGGCGTGCACCACATGAACGTATCGAGCTTTACCGAACCGAACTCTGCGATATTCGATGCAACTGAAGATGTTCAAATATCGCTTGGTATCCAACGTTCACTCGGTACTGTGTGGACTCGGGGACTTCAATGGATGGGCTCGTTATCTCTTGCCTGGCAGGACGAGTACTCGGTCGAAAACACAGAGTTTGACGCCCACTTGCCAACGGAACAAACACTAAAAGTTAGGTCGCAGAGCAATGCTTGGTCAGTCAACTCGACTACCCGTACGGTGCGGTCTGACGAGCATGTGCGCCAGAGTAAAGTTGTGTCTCATAACGTTGTTAGTGATGGTGGGGAGCACCAAAAGACAAGGCGGAAGAAAGACGAGCGGAATAAGAAGCGGCGAGAGCATCGAATAGACAAGGATGGTTTGAGTGTGGATCGGAAGGCAGATGGAAAGCGGCGGGACCGGCGAATAGACAAGAACGAGTCGAGTGTGGATCGAAAGAGAGATGGGAAGCGGCGGGACCGGCGAGTAGACAAGGATGGGATGAATGTGGATCGAAAGAAAGATGGAAAGAAACGGCGGGACCGGCACAAGCGGGATGATGCGGAGGCGGTGGATTCTGAGCCAGATGGGAACAAACGGAGTGGACGTTTGACAAAGCATCGATTGTCGAAAAGGCCGAGCAGGCTGTTGGTACCGGCTTCAACCCTGCATATTGTCATTGACAACCCAAACGAACCGCCTCAGCTTACACGGCATCAACATATCTCCACATCTCACATGTTGTCTGACAGCACAACAGTTTCAGCTCAACATCTCCGCTCTCCGCCAACCCATCGCCGGACCAAAAGCATGCCAATTCCACAAACATCTCTCGACAACTTGCACCCCAAACTGCCTGTACTTCGGCAAACTGCTTCAACAATAACCACAGTTACGCCGCTTACCGAGGAGCAATGCATAGTGCAGCTCGAGGACCAAGTATCCGACATGTTCGTCGAGTTAGGCTTACGTTCTCCATACAAGGACTCCAAGCGTTTGCCCAACGACACAGAGCCCACACCTTGTTTGTGCGACACGCCATTGTGGTTTCTCAGCACCGAATACGAGTCATCCAAAAAATGCGAGCACGAAAAATACATAATTCTTATGGACGATGATTCAAGTTTTTCAGAATAATTATATTTCAAGTGCTGATATTTGCGATTCCGAGTCTCTGAGCAGTTGCGCGACGTTTGCGTCTTTGTGGTATGCGAGAATGAGCTCGCGGTCGGTGCGGATAGCTGATTTTTGGCATTTTTTGATCGTGCCAGATACGTGTCGAACACGCAGTGCGCACGGCGTCTTTTTCACGTGTGGTATGAGGGCGAGTGTTGCGGATACCATTTTGATGTGGTCGCGTGGCACTTTGATTATGCCCAGTCGTGTGTGTGGGTTAAAGTGCTTCACTACATGCGTGGCAATAATCGATTAGTACAGTATCAAAGTTGGTTTAATAGCATGGCATGCAATACGTACCTTGCATGCCGGCTAGTATGTGACCAACGCCAGAGTCGCCAAAGTTTAGTTTGACGTTTTCGCGGACGAGTCGTAAAATGTCTTGGTTGGACAAAACGAGCGGTTTGGTCGGCTGTGAGTCGGTTGTGCTGTGCAATGGCTCGAGCATAATCTCAAAGCACACGTATCTGTTCTTAAACCTGACCATAATCACAATATAATTTCTCGATTTATGCCAACCGTAATATTATTTGGTTTTGCTTCCTCGTGCATCCTGCTGACATGTGTGGGTACATTCCACGTGACAATGACAATCGCGTGTCTGATCACACTTGCCCCAAACTCCCAATGTAAAAACTGCACTACACGCGCCACGCAGCTGGAAAGAAAAATTACTTTTCTCTTCTCCTTTGTACATTATTAACCCATTTTCCCGTAATTTTTCGACAATGGCACCGTATATTCCGCAAAACTACTTGCCAAACTTGAAAAAGTACAAGTACCAGGCTATCGACAAGTCCTTGATAAGCAAGTACGTGTTGGCGTCGTATTGGAACCACTTGGTGGAAATATTTCCGTTATGGATGGCCGCCAACATGGTAACTCTTTTGGGCTCGTTGCATATACTTGTGGCCATGGTGCTGAACCAAGTGTATGCACCTAACCTACAAGATGAGTGTCCGCGGTGGGTGTACTTTGCGTTTGCGGCGTGTGTGTGGATATACGGGTCGTTCGATGCGGTGGACGGGAAACAGGCGAGGCGGACGGGCA